>CM033643.1:138272624-138452024 GCA_019512145.1 Engystomops pustulosus
TTAAGTCCTGCACAGGAAGAGCCATATTTTATTTTAATTATTGAAAGCATTGAATTTTGCAAGGTTTTTTATTTATTGAAATGAACAATGATGTTCAAACTGAAATTAATGTGCAAATAATATTGAAAATGTGTAAATTGTACATATAGAGAAATGTACTGCTTTGAAATGAATCAGTAATGGGTTAGCACCTAGCCCTTACAGTAACAGAAATAATAACTTTAGGGGTTCAGTCACATTTGAATCCCAATAGATAAGACCTTGAATTGGTGTGTAAATTGCTGTTTCTTGTAGACAAGCTAATCTTTTTCTATCTAATTTTGCATGCTGAAGGGTGCCAGGAATAAATCCAAGTCGTATATTCAGTAAGCCACTCTGTAGTTTCTTGAGTATCCTTTACACTGACTTTGTACTTGACTGTTAAATTGAAAAGCACATAATAAAAGACGACAAACTGCTTCCAGATCAGTTGATAAGCATGCCTAGAAGAAGGCAAGCGACACTTGATACATTGTGTTGAACTTTTGGCTATTTTCACATACCTTTTTTTTAGTGAATAGTCTCCCATTTTATCAATGTCACCTTTGTTAACTGAATCAAGTTCCACTTAGATTGTATTTATAAAAAAAAAGGATAAAATTGGATCCAAATCGAGTAATTCATTTACATTGGTCATACTAGATCATGATACATAAACTTCATATACAGATGTGTTCTTTTTTGCCTTTTCTCCTCACTTAAAATATCCCAAGATGAGTGGCTCAAGATGAACAAAAAAAAAACATGCTAATGTGTAAAGAATTGTTTTACGTATACAAGAGATTGAATTAAATTTGCATTATACGACATGCAAGTCTCCAGACAGAGTTAGGTATTGTCCCTGGAGAGCCATGTAGTCGGGATTGTGAAAAGTGAATTTTACATGGAGGTCCATGGCTCTAACAAGGGTTTTGTGTTGGTCTTTCAGGCTGTAAAGATTTTTGCTGTGTGCTGAATGCATCTGTATGTAGTATCGATGAGAATTGGATATGTCATAGAAAACACAATCACAAGGAATTTTGCAATGTCATCAATTAATTCAATTGACCCTAAAAAGTTTATCCACTTTAGACAACCTATTTAGATGATCAATATTATCGGGTCAATTATGGGTAATATGTAAAATATGCAAATACATTTTCCAGCGTGGGGCAATGTTGCTTTTGCAAACTGTATTAAGTTCCACTTACTTAGATTGTATTTATATAAAAAATGGAATATATAAACCTGTATAAAATACATGTGTTCCTTCTTGCCTTTTCTCCTTGCTTAAAATATCCCATGATGAGTGGCTGAAGATGAACAGAAGGAGAGACCCCTTCTGTACCTGACCTTAGACCCCCATTACAAGGTGCTATTATTGGGTCAATTATGGATAATATATAAAATATGCAAATACATTTTATAGCGTGGAACAATGTCACCTTTGTTAACTGAATCAAGTTCCATGTTTGATGTTAAGGAGTCTGTCTTTCAAGCAAAAAGAGGTATTGTTTTCCTTGTCCCACCCTAGAAAATGTATTTGAATATTTCCCAGAATCCCCTACTAGAGCATCAATGGCTATAAGCCTCCACACGCCTGTACAACAGCCTTATTTGGCAAAGTCTCCAGAAGGAAAACTCTTACTTCCTGACCCAGGAAATATGTATTTATGGGCACACTGTTGGACAATTTGAATGTCCTCTTCATTAGTTGACAACTAAGTTAACATTTGTTTGTTGACTGATTACATCTTTTTTGCAACATAAAAGACTAAGGCTATATTCACACTTCCATTGCCCTACTGTACCATAGCGTGCTACGGCAGTGCACGGGGAGAGGAGGTGAGCGCAGCTCACCCCCGCCCCTCTCCATAGGAAGTAATGGCGCACGGCGCCGTACTACGGGTAAAGATAGGACAGGTCCTATCTTTTTCCCGGGTACGGAGCGGTACGGTGCTGCACGTGTGCTGCACTGTACCGCTCCCCTAGGGCGCCGTGCGCCCATTGCCGTCTATGGAGGATGTATATCGGCTGTATATATGTCGGCCGTATATATACGTCCTCCATATGTTAGTGTGAATGTAGTCTAAGGGTTTTCAGCAACCTTATATCAGCCTGCGTAAATAGTCAATGCTAGCCTAATGGAACCCTGACAATTGGACCATGCAAATTAACCTTTATCAATAGTGCTCTATGAATGTCTAACTACTAGAGTAGCAGGTATAGTAGCTGCTGAACAACTACAAAGGGCCATTTAAATTTCTGCTTTCATCACAAGTAGTTATGAGCAGACCCAACTGTATTAGGGTTTGTGGAGCCAAACACGCATTACACACCAACGATCAGTACTTGCACTAATCATGGGTGTTACACATTTTAATGAGTTGATCTATTGGTTCTTTATTCTTTACATCATCATAGTATATAAGGCTGGAAAAAGACACAAGTCAATCAAGTCCAACCTTTAAGAATTAAATAAATGTTTTATCCCCATAAGCCGTGATATTTTTTCTCTCCAGATAGTCATCCAGGCCTCTCTTGAACATGTACATAGAGTCCGCCATAACAACCTCCTGCGGCAGAGAGTTCCATAGTCTCACTGCTCTTAGAGTAAAGAACCTTTGTCTATGTTGATGGTAAAATCGCCTCTCCTCTAGGTGCAGAGGATGCCCCCTTGTTCTGGTCACAGGCCGAGGTATAAAAAGATCTTTCAACAGATCCTTGTACTGTCCATTCAGGTATTTGTACATTGTAATGAGGTCTCCCCTCAGTCATCTTTTTTCTAAACTAAATAATCCCAAATTTTGTAATCTGTCAGTGTATTCTAATCCCCCCATTCCCCTTATAATCCTGGTTGCTCTCCTCTGTACCCGTTCCAGCTCTACTATATCCTTTTTATACACTGGTGCCCACTCATAACTGGGACAGTGTCAAATGCCTTTGCAAAGTCCAAGAACACAATATCCACAGAAGCTCCTCCATCCAGGCATCTGCTCACCTCTTCATAGAAGTAGATCAGGTTAGTCTGACGACTTCTATCCTTAGTAAACCTATGCTGGCTGTCACTCATTACACTTTTTGATGTCACATAATCCTGTATATAGTCTTTTACTAACCTTTCCAATATTTTCCCCACAATGGAAGTTAAGCCTACAGCCCTGTGATTGCCTGGCGAAGTTCTAGAGCCCTTTTTATATATTGGCATCACATTTGCCTTGCGCCAGTCACTGGCACCACACTAGACATTACAGAATTCCTGAAGATTTTAGAAAGTGGTACAGCAATAACAGAACTGAGCTCTTTAAGAACTCTGGGGTGTAACCCATCTGGTCCAGGAGCCTTGTACACATTGATTTTATTGAGCTTAGATTGGATCATGTCTACATTCAACCATTGGGGGGGGGGTTGCTCATTGTTTTTAACCATTTTCCGGTGTCCTAACAAAGATTGATATATTATTTGCACTAGTTTTGCACATACTTTTTTCTTGCTATGGCTAGTTCACCTCCGATGTGTGGTTGCATATCACAATATTTTTGTTTTAATTTTCACTTACTAGAGAGACTAGAATAATCCTAAACTTTACAAATTCTGAAATGAGAAAGTGCTCATAGTGGAGCTGGGCATCCGTCTGAGCTTTGCTATGATTATGCCCTTGCCTCAATTCATAATTTCCAAATATGGTATTTTAAATTAGGTTATATTAACCACAACTATTGTCCGAAGAGTCAAGGCTAACCCAGGGACAACAAGGAAGGAGCTCCGGGAAGATCTCATGGCAGTGGGGACATTGGTTTCAGTTAATACCATAAGTAACGTACTCCACCGCAATGGTCTCCGTTCCAGACGAGCACGTAAGGTACCTTTACTTTCAAAGCAACATGTCAAGGCTCGTTTACAGTTTGCTCATGATCACTTGGAGGACTCTGAGACAGACTGGTTCAAGGTTCTCTGGTCTGATGAGACCAAGATCGAGATCTTTGGTGCCAACCACACACATGACGTTTAGAGACTGGATGGCAGTGCATACGACACCAAGAATACCATCCCTACAGTCAACCCAATTGAAAACTTGTGGAAGGAGCTCAAGATTAAAGTCCACATGAGACACCCAAAGAACCTAGATAACTTGGAGAAGATCTGCATGGAGGAGTGGGCCAAGATAACTCCAGAGACCTGTGCTGGCCTGATCAGGTCTTATAAAAGACGATTATTAGCTGTAATTGCAAACAAGGGTTATTCCACAAAATATTAAACCTAGGGGTTGAATAATAATTGACCCACACTTTTATGTTTAAAATTTATTAAAATATAACTGAGCAACGTAACTTTTTGGTTTGTAAGATTTATGCATCTGTTAATAAATCCTTGCTCTTATTTGAAGTTTGAGGGCTCTAACTTATTTGCTTCTTATCAAACCTGCTAAATCTGCAGGGGGTTGAATACTACTTGTAGGCGTATGTTATATTGCTGCAAAGCTTATACAGAATACAAGTCCATCAGTCTGAGATATGATCCGACAGTGTGGATCTAGAGGAAGATGAAAAAAACACCCTTATGAGGTGGAGTGCAAAAAAAAGTTTTTGAAGAAGGGCTAATTTGCACAGTTTTTCCCCAGGAAGACTGATATACTAAGAAAGATGCAAAACAAAAAAGTTTTATGGGTCATGACTAGAGATGAGCTGGTTGGTCGAAATTGGAGCTGGACTTGATTGTCCAAATGTTTTTTTCTGGACCAACCCGAACAGGAAACCCATAATTTCCAAATATGGTATTTTAAATTAGGTTATATTAACCACAACTACCAGCTGTGTATAATAGCATAGAACTGATTGCGACTTTTGGAGAATTGTTTTTAAAAGAGCAAACACCTCATGTATTAATAAGGAACAAGCAGTAAGATATATCAGAGCAGCAAACAAGCCAGGAAAAGTCTCCCCAAAAAATGCTGGCAGACTCCAATTAAGGAAAAGTAGAAAAGTACAATAAAACTGTATCTTTTTCTTTGAACCTTTGTTTGTTGAATTATTTTGGGTGGGGTCATAATTTAAGGACACACTGGTCTACACAGGTCAGGTATTTTTACCTCTAGTTTACCTTTAGTTTCAGTGAAATGGGTGGGGTCCTTTTTTAAGTTTCATTAGTATCGGGTATCTATTTTCCTTCTGTAGTTTAAAAATTTTGCATTCTTCTGAAATATGACTCGACCATAGGCCATGCCTTGTACAATAATGTGAAAGTGATAACTTGTTATGTAATAGATTACATTTTACATAATATGACCTTGAAGTGTTAATGGAAACCTACCATGACGAAGCTACCTATCAAGGTAGATCAGGTGGTAGGTGCCTCTATTGTACGTGAGGATAGCCCTTTTAAGGGCTAATCCTAACGTTCCCTGTATCTTTTTAAAACTTTAATTTTGGTGATATGCAAATTTTCAAAAGAGGCTTATGGGGCGTGGAGTAGCCGGAGTAGCGCGGCTCTAAAGCCGAAGCTACTGCACATGCGCAGAACTCTGGCTTCGCAGACGAGTGCGCGCAGCTCATTTTAGCTGCGTGCTGAAGATGTCTTGGTAGGAGTATCAAAGAGGCTACTGGGGTGTAGAGTAGCCGCGCTGTGTAGCCTCAGTTCTGGCTACTCCACGCCCCAGTAGCCTCTTTTGAAAATTCCTTTAAGGGGTTTAATACAGGTGGCAATAAAATAGGTGGCAATAAAGTCAGTGGTGTAACTATACTACCAGACAGAGTGCCAAACATTCAGCCTTATTGCCTTAAAGGGAACCTGTCATCAGGGAGGTTATTTTTGCCTGAAGACTATAGAATGTTCAGTTGCTGAACTCACCACATGTTATATGGCGGAAGAGAAGGATGGCAACCGGAAAGCCCTGCCTCCATTTAGGTTTGCAAGAAAATATCACATGATTAGGATGATGTACAAATCGGGCTAAGCAGAGAGACGTATAGGTAAGTAAATAACGTACATAGAAATTCAAGGAATAAAGTATACATTGCTGGAAGAAACACATACTAAGAAGTCAGAAAACAAAAAGAAGATTGTTTTTTTTGTGCTGAAAAAGCCCCAATCAGTTTATACTCAAATATATAGAAAAAAATAAACATAGTCCTCATCCTCTGACGCTGACCCCTGGTGTCCTCTTTTCTCTGCAGCACCTCTTCGGGTTCCACTTCTATGCGATCTGCTGGCGCAGAACCTATGAGGCGGCAGTGTCGCCTCCTGCTGACATCATAGTTTGTGTGCCAGCAGACACGGCACGATCGGGAACCCAAAGACTTGCTGTGGGAAGAAGAGGACACTTGGGGTTAGTGCTGGAGGGTGAGTACTAAGTTTATTTTTTTAAGGGAACTCTCTGCTGGACACTCTATTAAAGGAGCACTCTGCAGGACACTTTATTAATGTAATGCTAACCACCAAGCCACAATGCTGCCACTACTCTTAACGGGGGCACTCTGCTGGGCACTTTATTAACAGGGGCACTTTTCTGGACAGTTTATTAATGGGGGCAGTCTGCTGGACTCTTTATCAATGGGGGCAGTCTGCTGGACACTTTATTAACTGGGGCAGTCTGCTGGACACTTTATTAATGGGGGCAGTCTGCTGGACACTTTATTAATGGGGGCAGTCTGCTGGACACTTTATTAATGGGGGCAGTCTGCTGGACACTTTATTAATGGGGGCATTCGGCTGGAAACATTATAAATGGGGTCACTCTGCTTGACATTTTACCTATTAATTGGAGGGACTGCCTTGGATATTTTAATAATTGGAGGGGCAGCTGTGGACATTTCATTCATGAGGGGAGACTAGTGGACATTTTATTGATGAGGGGAAACTACTGGACATTTTATTGGCTGCTTTCCCACGCTAGGCTTACACTCGAGTCATTACGTTTTCCCAGTTTTTTGTGGTAAAATTAGGTATCAAGGCTTATACTTGAGTTGGCTTATACTCAAGTATTTATGGTAACCCTTTTGGGTGTCGTGTGTCCAGCAACATAATCCAAAAGACCTCTGTTAGATGAAGTTTTTAATGTGGTTCTAGCCCCATTTGTTTCTTGTGGCATGTTCAATGGCTATGACTGTCATCATGGTAGTGGGACAATCATGACAGTCATTAAAGGGCTTAGATGCACCAAAAACAAGCAAGGTACAAGCCTTTTTTTCTCAGATTGGCTCCAGTCACATGTTCTGCTATTTTTAGCTTTTGGTGATGTGTAACCACTAGAGATGAACGAGTATACTCGTCCGAGTATACTGCTCGGTCGAGTATTAGCATACTCGGACCGGCTCGTTATTCGGACGAGTATCTCGCCGGCTCGAGATCGAGCAGTAAATTAATAAAATAAATTGAATAAAAGTATTTTTATTGTAAAAAAAAAATATTACACATGTTTGCAGATGTTTTTCTTGTAAGAACACATTGAAATAACACTATTCTTCACTTTCCAGGTGTTCGCGCATGTCTCCCGCTAGGTTCGGAGATGTTCGGAACATCTGGAATGTGAACAATATTGTTCTTTCAATGTGTTCTGCACTTAAGTGGTCCTGTATTCACTGTTTTTAATGTTTTAATTCTATTCTTCACTTTGCAGCTGTGCGCGCGTATCTCCGAACCTATCGGGAGACACGCGCGCACACCTGCAATGTGAAGAATAGTGTTATTTCAATGTGTTCTTACATGTATATGAATTATGCTGATTCCTGGAATACCCTTTTAATAGGAGTCTTCCACCTCCACAAGCATTATAATTTCTTGGCAGTATGTTTTAGAGGAATGCACTGTTATTATAAATATACTTTTATTATTTATGACCATTACACTAAGGACAGTGGGCCCAAAATCTAAGGCCCCACACATTGCCTACTTACTGGGTCCACCCTAAACAGTGGCCAAATACTGGGAGTCCATCCCTCCCTGCACCAAATTGTAGACACATAACATAGACACAAGACAGATGAACAAATAACACAAAGGGAAGGTCGACAATCCAGCTCACAACAAGATAGCAAGGAAAGTACAAAATCAAATAAACAGGAGAATAGTGAAGAACGCAAGCCAAAACAATCACCAACAGAAAGCTAGTGGACAAACTATTTGACCAGTAAAGGAGGATTGTGCACACAGGGTTTATGTCAGAATTCTCCAGGCTGAGGGCAGGCCTCTGAAGGTATGAGAACCTTAAAGGGGTATTCCGGAAATATGAAGGTCTGACAAAAATACCCATGATGATATAAATAAATGAATACAACAATACTCAATGTCATTTGTCACAAAACGGAGCTTAAATAGTTAAATTTTATGATTTACAAATATTATGGCCTCTCTAAAGTAGGTGGAGTTATCACTAAGATGGCCGCCAAAAGAAAGAAAACAGTGAAGTCACTTAAGTTGGACACAACCACAGTACCATACACCTAACACCTCTTATGCATCATACTGAACAGGACCATTAATCCCCTTATGTAGACCAGAGCCATTACAGAATACCATTTTCTTTCAGTAGAGTGTGATCTCTTCTCCAACATAATGGACACACACAAACCATGGCATCCATATAGTGTAAAAAAATGTCATACATCAAACCAGGCCTTCTTCTTACATTGGTCCTATAGAAACCTTAGCTATTGGTCAGCATCGTTATTATGGTTCCCCATAGGAAAAAGCTGAGTTGCTTTTTAATAATGGTATAACATTTTAGCTCTTATGGACCAGATGAGCTATTCTTTGCTCTTTCATAGATCTGTGAGCTTTGGGTGCCCATGATTGAATTGCCCATAATGCCACTCATGTAATTGCTTTGGGCCCCAGAGATTGCTTTGGGCCCTAGTGTAATTGCTTTGGGCCCTAGTGACCAGGGGCAGATTGCACTTGCTTCTCCTTCACCAGTTGTTAACAGCCAACTGTGTGGAGGTGACATGCTGAAGTTTCAACCTCCGCATGTTATTTAGGCTATATTCACATTAACGTGTACCTGTCGTACCGTAGTATGTCAGGGACACATTGGCTCTGGGGAGAGGAGGAGGCGCTGCTCACCCCAACCCCTCTCCATAGTGATATAGGCGCATGGCGCTGTATTCCGGGGACAGATAGGACATATCCTATGTTTCTCATGGTTACGAAACGGTACAGTGCCGCTCGTGTGTGGCACCGTACTGTTCCCATTTGGCGCCGTGCGCCCATTGCCGTTTATGAGGGATTTACATACAAAGTATATACGTCAGCCGTTTATACGTCCCCTATACAGCAGTGTGAATGTAACCTTAAAAGGTGTTTGCAACAAGATGCAAATATGTTTTAAAGCCATGGGAGTGGAGGGAGAACAGGCTCCCAGCTCCATCATTTGGAGCTGTACATTAAGAAGCCTGGTTCCTTGTTACCGGTCCAAAATTTTTTCAAATAAATATGTACTTAAAACTGCAGAAGCATCTCACCTCTTGTTTTAGAGTTTTTATACAATGGTTATCTATCCATAATCAATGTTATATCTTATTTTAAAGTTATTTTTGGTGTTTTGTTAGTAAATGAATGGCTTGATTAAATGCTGGCCTGACAATGATACTTTTCTGAAAGTCACATATAAATAAGCTGTGACCAGATAGAGGACACCGGCACTGGTAGAGTGTGGGTGGCTCTAGGTGTTTTGCTCTGCTCCATTGGAACAAAGCATGTATTCATAACACAATGGGAACCTTTCTTTGCCAGTCAGTAGTTATCAGATGAGCTGCTGCAGTGGCTAGGGGGAATTGTGTCATAGCATTTCACTTCATTCCCATCCCCAGTGACATCTTCCTTCCAGCTAAAAGCAGGTATACAATAGAAAAGCTTCTTTTGAAGTAGTTTTTAGTATCGGTCAATTGTGGGAAGAAGTGTTCACCCACAAACACAGTTCTATTCCCAATTTATAGGCACATGCTTGAATTTGTAATCATTGAATATTTGTTATACAAATTTTATGTGCGCAAGTAAGACAAAAGTATCTTCATAAGTGATGAGCAATATAAATGAGACATTTACTTTTTATTCCTCTTGGATTCACTATGGCTTTGGTTCAGAAAAACTGCATCAGAAATTGAAGTGGCATTTTCCCCAAAAACTCTAAGCATTCATTCAGTATTGGAAAAAGACGTAGGTCCATCAAGTCCAACCTATTAGAATTAAACAATTATAAAACATGATACTTTTGCTCTCAAGAAAGGCATCCAGGGCTTTCTTTAACATATACAAAGAATCCGTCATAACCTTCTGCGGCGAAGAGATCCACTGTCTCACAGCTCGCACAGTAAAGAATCTCTCCCTATGGCAATGGTAGAACCACCCTTTTCTAGTCATAGAGGATCCACTATTGCCCTGGCCACAGGCCTAATTATAAAAAAAAACTTTGGATATATCTCTGCACTACCCAAGTATCACCCCCCCCCCCCCCTCAGCTGTCTTTTTTTCTAAGCTGAATAACCCCAAGTCTAGTAATGTATCATTGTAGCCTAGTCCCCCATTCCCCTAGTAATCATGGTTGCTCTCCTCTGCACCCCTTCCAGTTCTACCAAGTCCTTTTTTATACTGAAGCCCAAGACTGTACACAATATTCCATGTGTGGTCTGACCAGTTATTTGTGTAAAGGGCAAAACTATGTCCTGAGATTTTTATTTGTCGATCTGGTCAATAAAATGAAGCTTACCATCCACCTTCAAATATTACAAATAATGTTCTGTCTTTCACAGCACCTAAATCATGCAGTACCCGGGAGTGTATACCATCTGGGCCCTGTGATTTGTCTATTTTAGTGGTTTTGAGGTGGCGCCACACTTTTTCCTGGGTTAAACTTTTACGATATTCAAAACAGAATTTACATTATTTCTCATCATGTCTTTCACCAAAGGATTCTCCTGAGGAAAGACAGTTGTAAAAGCGATATTCAAAAGATTGGTCCTTTCCTCTTCTCCCTCCCCCAAGACCCTCAGGTTATTCCTCAGAGGGCCCACAGTCTCAGTTTTCAGTTTCTTGTCATTTATATATTTGAAAAATGATTTGAGATTCATTTTACTTTACTTTCAACCTCTGTTTTTGCTTTATCTGTATTGTCTCTCTAAATTTGTCTCTCTATAATCCTGTTACACCTCATTGCTACCTTCATGTATTACCACCTAAAACACCTTATCTTGCTCATTAATTGCTCGAGAATAGTTTTTTTTAATGTTTACTATAATAACCTATACTATACAACTTATACCAGAAAGGAAAAATGTTCAAAGTATTTTCTTGGTTCTCTTTTCAGATATCATCCCTATGGGAACTATAGATTGGTTAAAAATATCAGTGTGTTAATAATGCTAACTCATATACTAATCTGCTATAGATTTACTATAAGTTATGTGTTTCTTACTGAGTGACCTACTCCTTGTAAAATATACAACCCTTTCTTGGAAGTCACTTGTGTCAATATATCCTTTCCCCTATGGACTGAGCAAATGCTATATCTTCATCATCTCTACAGTGAAGGACAATAGGAATCCAATTTGCAGATAATGTTAGCCTGCTATTCACAATATCTCTTACATATATCACAGCTAATTTTAGCCCTACTATTAATCAGTACGGGCTGTCATTAAAGATTTTAAAGCCCCCAAGAATAGGATGCCTGGGCATAAATATTTATTAATGACTCCGACAGTCCTGGGAGATGGGTCTAAGAATAAAGCTCCAGTATACTAGCCTTGTCAAAGGATGGCAGCCACTTCTTAATCTGAACTGCCACAGCTTACTCACAGAGTTCATCAATCATGTTTTATGAGTTTTAACCCGTCAGACGCCTATCTGTCATTTCAACATTGTAGTGGTGACAAAAAAACTGGTGCCGAAAATGTGTTGCAGGTGTAACTTTCACTCAGGCTATTTTGGGGCTAGCCAAGCTGTCTGGAGTCATTCAGGGAAAGAGCGCCATCTTGAGACCTAAATAAACAGTTTATGTTTCATGCAGCAGTAGACCTGGCATACTGGCATAGAGGCTTGGCTACACTGTGTGTACGCGAAACTTCTGAAGGTGTCGATTGTGCAGGCATTGGCTAGAAACTGTCATTCACTGGAGAAGGTACAATAGCTCCTTTTACTACAAGTTGGTCTTTTAGAGGTGTTTTTTTTTACCAGAAGATAAACTTGGGAAGATCCGATGTTTAAGGGAGAAATGTTACATTGTTTACTTTGTAGATTTTTTTTACTATTATGTTGTTTCTCTCGCATTCTCTATCGTTGTTATAACCAAATATGTTTATTTATTATTGTTCTCTGCATTGTCGTGTCTGTATATTTAAAGCACATTCCCATGTAGTGTTTTCTGTACTGTTGAAAAGTGACAGTGAGGAAACTATAAGTGGAAATCAGCTATTCCACCATGTCTTAATATGATGCTTATGGTTTCATGGCTTCCTGCACATGAATGTGCCAAATCTCAGCCATGAAATACAGAAGTATACTTTAGTTTTTCACAGGTGATTTGCTTCAGTTTGGTATCCATTTTTCATGAATCCTCATAAACTATAGCTCTGACTAGGACATGCTCTATTTTTAATGGGGCCTGATGGGCCTGATGTAAAGTGAATGAGCATAGAGGAGCCCAAAAATTTATAGCTTTCCTAGGAAACAAGTTAGGCCCTATCCAGGGCTTAACTTGCTGATCGCATAGGGTGGGGGAGGGGGTGGGAGATATGAGCAGAGCAGGCGGCAGCGCATGTCTGTTCTGCTCCATTCATCGCTATGGAGCTGAAGGAGATTGCCTTTGTCACAGCCTCCCCCCAGTATATAGCTATTCAGCCCCCTGATCTCCAGTGTATTGCTATTCAGTTTTTGGCCCCCAGCATAAAGCTAGCCAGCCCATGCACCCTAGTATATAACTAGTCAGCCCATGTACCCTAGTATATAACCAGCCCCAGTAAATAGCCAGCCCATGCCCCCAGTATATAGTTAGCCAGCTCATGCCTGCCAGTATATAGCCAGCCAGTATATAGCCAGCCAATCAGCCCCCAGTATATAGCCAGACCCTGCCCCAGTATATGTCTAGCTATCCCCCATTATATAGCCCGCCAGCTCCCTGTCCCCAGTATATCATCAGCCAGCACATGCCCCCAGTATATAGCCAGCTCCAATATATAGGCAGCCAGCTCTCAGTATATGGACAGCCAGCTCCCTGTCCCCAGTATATTATCAAGCAGACATTGCCTCTAGTATATACCCAGCCAGCCCATGCCCCCTGTATATAGCCAGCCAACCAGCCTCCAGTATATAGCCAGCCCCTGTCCCAGGTATATAGCCAGCCAGGTCCCTGTCCCCAGTATATCGTCAGCCAGCACATGCCCCCAGTATATAGCCAGCCAGCTCCAATATATAGGCAGCCAGCTCTCAGTATATGGACAGCCAGTTCCCTGCCCCCTGTATATAGTCAGCTAGCCCCCAAGTATGCTCAGCACATTGAAAACAACTCCCTGGCTTTGGCTGCTATAATCTCATGGCAGCTGAGGAAGTTTCAGCACACATTGAGAGGGAGGAAGTACTTCGGCACAATGTAACATCCTGTGAAGTTGCAGCACAGAGGGGCTCTAGTAATGCTCCCCAGAGCCATTTTGGTTCATTAGCATACATTTAAAAGTTGACTTTTAAGAGGAGGCCATGAATAACAAATATAAGACTATTACCACAGTCAGGGCGCTGACAGTAAAAAAAAAAATGAAAATGGCTCAGAATGGGAGTCCTGATGTAAACAAGAGGAAACCACATTCATCTTGCTCCCTAGAAGTCTCAACTTCTTTGTGTCTCTTAAAGGAAATCTACCATCAAAATCCATCATGATAAACCTGGACATTTACTAATAGATCCATTTTTTTTTTTACTGTACAACTTCTTATTTAATGATGATCTAAACATTTGCAATACCTTCCATTTCTTCCTATTATTCTTGTGAAGCTTCCATGTTCCTCTTAAAGGACATGATTGGGGACTTCTCTACTAGTCATGGTTGACGAATTGTTTTCCACTTGTCACATTGTGATAGGTCTGGCACTAAAAAGATTCAGGACACATGAACATACTTATGGTGTAGGTAAAGCTTTGTAGAAGGAAGGAATGGCACAAGTCTACGGTAGTTGGGAAACATCGTAGGAAGATGTTTTTAAAATGTTTGCTGAAACTTTTTTTAATAGTTTCTAAACAACAAACCTTGTGTTTATAATACACATAATACAATACATTTGTGATTTTGCAGTCTTAAGCAATTTATAACAGCAGCAAAGCCTGAAAATGAAATGTGTGTTATCCAGTTGCTGACAAGTGAAGTTAGTCATGTGTTGTGCTGATCGAATTACAGCTCCATTGTAGTTCCCAACACGATGAGTATGGAAATGGATATTGTCTCTGCTGCCAAACTGATTGAGAACCATCCTGAAAGCCTCGGGCAGGTTGATTTAACCCTACAGTATGGCTGACCTAGAACTAGGTCATATAATGTAAAGGTATAACATTTAGCTTCTAGCCTCAAGCTTCATACACCTGTTTAGATGACTCACTGCCTGTGACAATCCCTCAGCTATATACAGATACAAATATAATGGTAGATGCCATGTATTTGTTTTTAATGGAAATGGAATCATGCAACTTGGAAAAGATATGTTACAGTTTTACTGACTGCGTCTGAGGGAGACAGTGGGTTAAGAATTCTTCCTGGGTGGCTTCTGATTCAGCACTGGGCCTCCTGTGCTCTTTGACATCACTTGAGTCCCAAGTCTCCTCTACTTGCCGCAGCAAAACCTAAAGATATTATAGCTATCTGGTTTCTAGTTCTAGCAGAAAACCATATTTCAAATGCTTAAATTGAAAATTGTAAGAAGGACAGTTAATGCTTTGTATAAAGATAGCAGGCATAATAGGATCTGACATGAAAAATATAAATGAAGCTTCATGGAAATATTTATATTAAACAGAATTTTACAACATTATTGCTGCTGCTATACATAATGTATAACATACTGGCCCACATCTATTAAAGCGTTTATGCCAGTTTTGTGTCTTGATGTTGCACTGAAAAGAACTTGCTAAACTGCTTGCACATGTATTTATAAAGTGTCTGCGCCAGTATTGTGTCGCGCTGCACTGTGTCTGATGAGTCACAAAATTCTGCACCTAGAGGGGCATTCCTGTGCAGAGGCGAACCTTGCACCCCATTCCTTACTGCAACTCGATTTGTGTTGCATGCTCTCTATTAAAGTTGCACCAAAAAAAGTTGGTATATTCTGCTGGAGCAGTGCAGGGTGCACCAGATTCATGGAGACCATGCGCCATTTTTTATTTCTCTGGTGTCCTCAGCACACTCCACAGGCAAACTGTACATAGTACAGACTGCACTAATTTTGATAAATGTGGGCCACAGTTTTTTTTTTTATATATATATTCAGCATTTTCTATTGGTTATTGTAATATTTTTATTATTATATAGTGCAGTGATTGTCAACCTTTTTTGAGCTGCGGCACACTTTTTATACTTAGAAAATCCTGGGGCACACCACCAACCAAAATAGCACAAAATGACACAAAAACAGTCATATTATACATATAGTTAATAATATAGATTCTAAATTTTACTCACTCAGTGTGAAACCTGGGCCTGTTTCGATAAACACAAAAGGGATATCCTGGCAGGAATGGTGGAAAGACACACACAAAGCTCTTCCTCAACAGTTCTCAGTTTCTCCCTGTTTTTAGTATATGGTGCTGATTATTATGTGGCTCATATACTGCAAAATAAAGGGGTACAATGAGAAGTACTATGGCCATGAGGCCCATATACTCAGCACATGAGCTGGTACTTGTAGTACTCCAGCCTCATGACTATAGTATTTCTCATTTTACATTTCTCATTGTTATATGCAGTATACTGCTGGAGTACTAAAAGTACCAGCTCATATGCTGAGTATTCTGCCAACAGTTCATATACTCAGGCAAAAGTTCATTTAGTCAGCATTATTGGTGGGCATTACCTTGGCGGTGGGCAAATGCGAGAGTCTCTCCGCTCTCAGGATGATGCGCTGGCCTCGGTGATGTCATTTTGTTGTGCGAGGTTCAAAGCTTGCACATGTGTCATTGTACACGTCTCCTACATTGTAAGAAGCCGAGACTGCGCATTGCCGGGAAACAAAACACAGGGGCACACCAGACCCCCGCGGCACACCAGACCATGTGTCGCGGCACACTAGTGTGCCACGGAACACTGGTTGAAAATCACTGATATAGTGTTATCACAATAGCCAGTACTGACTATTCTGTTTACAGGCAAAAGGAGATAAAAGTGGCACATCTCTCCAAACTTTCTTTATTCTTAAATTTGTTGTCACTGTACTTCGGTACTATCAAGAGAGAAGAACTGATGCAATGGTTATATAAATAATTGATGGCACTAGCAACACAAAATTGGACTGTGCTAAATGTTTAAAATTGTTTATATGACATTTATTTTGATCTAAAAGCCTAGGCTAAGTTCACACTACCGATCAAACCTCCGTTCCTTACCCCCATTAAAGTAAAGAACAGAGGTTTTATGTTTCAATTAAAAATGACGGAGGCTGCAGTACTTTTTCTCAGGATAACACCTGGATAATGGATACCTGCCAAACTGACCATAACGGATGACAAACTTTACATTGATTTCAATGGGATTTTTAACTGATACATTAAACCTCCGTTCTTTAGTTTTGTTTTAATGGAGGTAAGGAAGTGGAATTTGAATAATAGTGTGAACTTAGCCTTACATTTTCAATATGTTTGAATCTTTATTTAGGCTTTCAACATCAAAATAAATGTTATATACATTTTTTTAAACATTTTGTTTTGCTTGTGGCAGTGATTATCAATATAACCATTGCACTGATGTGTACTATGTATTTGTATACACTTGATACAATTCACAAAGCATGTGATTGTGCCTGCTTTAGTATGCTACTGATCCGTACAGAAGTTATTTGTACACAAATAGTATTCTTATAGCTTCTTATAATAATAATAATAACAGCAATTTGAAAAATACATAGCATTTAGTGGCATCGGAGACATACAATAAACAGACACTGACCCCCCCTCCCAAATAGTCTATGCCTGTATACTACAGTTGCCTCTGCTTGGTCATTGCACTTACAACACTCAGGGACATTTACTCATAGACCTCATTCACATTTTAGAGGAATCTTGAACAATAAGGAACAGATGCGTCACTGTGACAGCCGGTGAGCAGAGCCTAAGGAAGGTGGCCTGATAAAAGAGCCTTAGGGTAAATGCAGCACACAAGATACCCACAGAAAGGCAGGAGCTGATGGTAGTGACAAGTCATCTTACTATAAACAGAAGGGTGTGGAAAGCCATTGGTTTGCACAGGACTTGTTTACTATCTGGATCACTTCTTTAGTTAACTGAAATAACTGCAGGGAGCTGGCAGCAGAGTGACAGCTCGGGGGAGGACGCGTTTCAGTGCTGCTCAATTCAAGACAATACTGACAGCTAACACAGGACCCTGTGATATAGAATCCCTCTACCTGCTCCATTACTATTGCCGTTTTCTTGGATTGTTTTGTTCTTTAATGAAATACTGGATATAATCTTCTTCTTCTTTCTGGATTCAGTTGAAGTTTATAACATTCTAAACGGTGAGTTTATCACTTTACACAAAACAACATGTTATGTTGCTATGTATCTTTGTATATGTACAATGTGTGATGCTACCTGGCCTGTTACTATATATTATAATGTTATAGAATGTGATTTACTGAGGCTGGTTTAAGATGAAACAGGGCTGAATGTTTTATTGATAATGACAAAACCCATATAATATTTAGAAAGAGTTTTGGCAAACCAAGACCTGCTATAGTCTTTTTTTAACCATTAAATATGACGCATAAATATAAAGTTTCTTCCTGTTGTGTCTATTCTATAACTTGGAATGCAAAACAAACTTGTTAGAGAAATTTTGTTATTATGATTATTAGTAAATATTAATAGATATTATCTAAATAATATTCTAAACAGTTTTTACCATAAAATAATTCTATATTCTAAGACGTCTCCAGAAATAGTTTATCCAAGCTCATATATACAGTATCTGAATAATAATTAAATCTTATTTTTACAACTATTCTGTATAGAAGCCATAATTATGAAAGTTGAAGGATGAAAACTGGTATAATGTAAAGTAGTTTGTGGATAAACATGTTACTTTATAGCAGTCAGCACACATTTTTGTTCTGGATCCCTGTATCCCCAGCAGTTAGATTCTGTTACATGCTTGTTTTCTACGGTTTGTGCTCTAGTAGTTACCTGAAGTAAGTCTGTCTTATCAGTTTACAGTATCTAACTAAGTGGCGATCATTATGTGTATCCAGATACATATTAAGAATGTACATAGAGGTAGCAGCTTTCTATTAAGGTGATCTATTCAATTTTATTTTCTGTAGGATATATAATTCATTTATATTTCAGATTTAGTTTTACAATAAATATAATAGTGATATGTAAGAAATAAATTAGAAAAGAAAGTTACTAACTTTTAGGGAACATTTTATCTTTACAAGATTAATGACAACTTTATGATACAACTTTATGGTGTATAAAATACAATATATATAAGGAATATTATAATATTGTATGATGACTTATGACATTTATATATTTTATATTGAAACTAAAAAGGTAATGTTATTTATCATTCATAAAAGAATATTAATATACTTATTACCTAATTATATTAATAGAAGTACTATTCTTTCCTGATAGAAAGTAAAACTTGTATTAATCAATTATCCTTTATTTTAAGCATGGAAACTTTGCAGACTTCTAAGGAGGGGGAATAGGCAACCTGCTGTACAGTACTTCTACATTTACAGTTCCAAAAAAGGGTTAAGAAAGTTCTATTAATACCAGGAGTCAGTGTGGCTAGCTGTGAAAGATAAGATCTATGGCTAGTAAATCAAAATGCCTCAATAAAATACTTTGCTATACAATGCATAACTAATATTACATTACATGGTGTTAGCTTTCTCCCACACGCCTATTTTCTATGTGAACGCCTTTATTTCTGTATCCCCCCAGCCTTCATGGAACAGCAGAGCTCTTGTATTTTTTAGTTTAACTTGGATAAAAAAAAGTTTTGGATCCATGATAGAAGTGGATGGAAGTTCAGACACACACTGTTAACCCATTATTTGGTGCAGGCTACTCTTCTAGTGACTGACATGTAATGTGCGCCTGTGGGGTCTATACTCTTTGATGTGTGACAGTTGTGATGAGCACTGTTATTTGGGCTTAAGGAGCTTGTAAAGTGTGTTGATTATAGTTAATCTGGACTTTGTGTCAATATTCTGACATGTTAAAGAAATCATAAAGACTTGGATGTGGAGTTGTATTTACATCAAACATGTTTATGTCTAAACATAGTAAAATTCCTTTATTCTTGTATTAACATGATTTTAGAGATATTGGATTGTCACATTTTGTAAGACATTACATACACTTTTACATATTTTTGTTTAGTTTATTCTTTGATGTACCTTTGCAGAACTGCCATTATTTAGCAATTAATATTTCTTTAATTGATTTTTGTAAATGGTATTACTAAAGAAATATGGATTTGATTACAATATTGATCTGTGCAAGAATGTGTACAATTAAACAACAAATCCTATCAAAACATCTCTCTAACATTAATACTTATCCCAACTGAGCCCAAACCATACATCTTATGATATACAAGTGTTAGACAAAGCAGGTGATTTTGACAATTCTCCTTAATTGTTTCTGCAAACAAACAAATCTGTTCAGATTTTACTGTTGTATTTTTTAAAGGCGCTGCATCTCAACATGAACTATGATATTAATGATTTCACACAAATTTGTAGGGGCAAAAGTCTTACCACCACTTCTGATGACCAATATACATATCTTGAGCTGGTTGTGTGCACAAGGTAATTGTTGACATATCCTGATGGATTTAGTAGTAAAGTGATGTCTAAGAGGATATCTAATCGGCATCCTATGAGAAACAGGATGCCAAGAAACTATCCAGATTTGAAAATTGGTCTATGAAATTGTAAATGTGTAAATCAGGAGATTTTGTTTCAATTCAGACCTGAAAAGTTAAAAATAAAAAATATATCAGTTTTTATGTATATACAGAGTACTTGTTACTGTTCTAGACTTAGCAGTATGTAGCAGTATGTTTCCTAGTTGTAAATGACAGCCTTCAGCCCCTACCCGCCCCCATAAATATTCCTAGATAGCTTATAGATGAGACATCAGTTATCTAGTATTATTTCCTTATTTGTAGAGACTGTGGAGGTGCTAGAGAAGACTTTGGATAGTCACCAAGTCAAAGGCAGCTCCTTTTGCATATTGGTGATAGGGTCCAAAAATTCCATCCTGTATATTGTTTAAGAGCCTCCACCTGATGGTGTCACGCATCACCTGGTTCCCGTAAAACATAGGTTGCACAGTGAATTCTTCTATTGTTCAGACTGTTCATAAGAACCATTGTACTAGAAGGAGTCGCTGACTGACAACTGGTAATACAGGCAGTCCCCGAGTTACGTACAAGATAGGGTCCGGAGGTTTGTTCTTAAGTTGAATTTGTATGTAAGTCGAAACTGTATATTTTATAATTGTAGATCCAGACAAAAAAAATTGTGGCCCCAGTGAGAATTGGAGTGTAAACATTTTTTGCTGTAATGGGACCAAAGATTATCAATAAAGCTTCATTACAGACACCTTACAGCTGATCATTGCAGTCTGGGACTAAAGTAAAGCATCCAGAGACTTCACCAGACGTCATAGGGGTCTGTCTGTAACTATGGGTTGTCTGTAAGTCGGGTGTCCTTAAGTAGGGGACCACCTGTACATTGGGAGACATTCTCATATCATGTGTGGGAGTCACCATCAATAACTACAAAAAAAAATTTGGCTATAAAAAATCTATTAAAAACATATGTTTTGGGTGAATTAATATTACGTTTTGGAACAATCTTTCTGGATGGAAAAAATATGAAGTTTTTAATGTATTATTGGGCTTGGAGCATGGACCAGTTATCTAAAACTGAACCACACAAAATGTGGATGATCTTTGTGTTGCCACCATTGCCGACATTTCAGGTGATGACAGGATAGGGCAGGTTGCTCCTTTTTTATTTAGTGCACAGACATATGAAGCGGCCAATTGATGACTGATTTGAGGAGAATTTTTTACCCTGATACACTGCATTGCATGTTAGAATCAGTGTAAAAATGTTTTTTTATGACCTCATAATAAGATAGGCTATAAAGCTGAGACACACAAGGATCATGAGAAAATGCCATTCTATGCACCATTTTCCAGTAGAAAACAGATCATTGATGTTTCAGTAAGATGGACCTCTGCTGATGTTATTTATGCAATATTTTTGGAGACCTATGCTGTGTTGACGCACAGAGACAAGGTCAATATATTGTTCTACCTTTTCCCATTTCAGTCATCTTTAACAGGGAGGGGGGTAGGAATGAGTATATCACTTATGTGAATGCTGAGGAAAAAAGTGAATTTCAAGGTAGAATGCACGGGTTACTGTTGGATAAAAAAAAGTTTCTGGGGAATAACAAATAAATTGGTTAAATTACAATTCAACATAGGAGCTTATTTACTATGCACTTTCGTTGGTGTTCCGACATACTTCCCGTATTTGCGCTGCTGGAACTGGTATTTAAGTGAGGATTGTGTCTTACGCGATCAGATTGTGGCGCGGCTGCGCTGGATTTCATGCGACAGAAATCTGGGGGCGTGCCATCAGACAATGCGACTGATTCGGACTGAGTGCGGGATTTAACTTTCAAATTGTGTAGCAAGATCTAGCACAAAGATATACCAGGAAGAAGAAAGTCAATTCCGTTGGACCTGAGCGGGAAAGCGACACATGCAGGAAATTTGGCACGCGATCGTAGTGAATTGTGGCAGAGTGCATTATCGTTGGACAATGCACTTTAGGGGAACTCTGCAGACCAGGTAAGTAAATATGCCCCATTGTCTTAGACCATGGGCAAAACAAAAAGGCAAAGAGGAGGAGGAAATATACAAAGGTGCAGCACTGTAGAAAGTATTGGGGTGAAAGTGGTAAGTTTAAATTGTATTCTAGTGCATGGACAACAAGTCTTGCTTAAGATAAAGGCATCAACAGATGTCTCTAATGGCAGCATTCACGTGGCAGAGGGGAGAGTTTAGTACGGAGAATAATTATTAGACATGGGTTACATTAATCAGAACAAGAATGAATAAATGAATCAAACTATAACAGTTTTTGCCTTGGATTTTGACGAGCAGGTAGAATTAACATGGAATACACCAGGCATATTGGGGCTCATTTACTAAGGGTCCGCGGAGCGCATTTTCGTCAGGTTTCCCGACGATTTCCGTTTTGCGCTGAATTTTGGCGCACATGATTGGATTTTGGCACATCAACGCTGGCTTTATTTATGGTATTATTTCACGTGCTTGAGATTAACCTGCTGGGCATTGTTTTTTTAATTCATAAATTGTTGCATTAACATTTTTTTGAAAAGTATTGGTCTATTTCTAAAGGTGCAGTCACACACATTAACACATGCTGTTAACATGGTGTTTACAAAACGCATGTGTTAACAAAATGTTAAAACACATGTCAACATGCTGGCATGTTAGTGCTAGCATGTATGTTAACATCTTATTAACACATGTATTTTGTAAATGCAAAGTTGACAGCATTGTAATTAGGCAAATCTCCTCTTCTGAGTTGTTGTGATACATTTGAAAGCGCATGTGTTAACACCATATGTGACCGCAGCCTCATATGTCATCTCCCTGGGGTGTGACTAGAGTGCTTAAAAATGCAGGCCATGGCCTCAAATCCAAAATTTACAGCATTGTCCACTCGTGTATATAACCCCCTCACATGGCTCTACAACAAAATGTCTCAAAAAGAAGTCAAAAGTTGCACCTGCCAGTATTGGAAAGACTGAACATGTATCACAAGAAAAAAGACATGATCATACATTAGGCTCATAAAAGACTTTCCATATGTCTCAATTATACACCAAAGAAAAAACTAAGATACATTTCCCCTATTGAGGGTTATTTATCATACGGCCGCCGCTGCTCCTGCTTCTAGATATATCCGGCGGGGTCCTGCACAGAACTTATCTCTATTCCAGGCCCTGACTGACATAGTAATAGAAGAAGACAAACAAAAAACGACAACAGAAGAGGAATGTAAATATGTAAATATATGTAAAATTATCGTATCACTAAGCGGAATACATAAATGTAACCATGACTGTAAGATATTGCCGTATAATAGCGTCCACCATATTTCATTGTTACATGAATCATCAATATATATCGCTGAATAACAAGAACTAACAGATCGGAAAAAATCAATAGATAATCAATAAAATAAGGGTCATCAACAAAATATAGAAAGAGTAATCAGAGTAAAAGATAAAAAGATAAAAAATAAATCTAAAAAATTATTATTATTTATTATTTTTCATTATTTCTTAGTGATTACTCTTTTTATATTTTATTGATGACCCTTATTTTATTGATTATCTTTTGATTTTTTTTTTGATCTGTTAGTTCTTGTTATGCATCAATATATTGATTATTTATGTAACAATAAAATATGGTGGACATCTTACAGTCATGGTTACTTTTATGTATTCCCACTTAGTGATATGCCAATTTTACATATATTTACATAGATGTGCATTTGACATTTTATTATTTTACCCGTTAAAGCCCCACTTTCTTCCCCTATCGTACTTTTTTGGTGTAGAAATAATTGCAGCTGGTGAATTTTCACATATGAAAACTTGGTGGCCGTAGCATGTACGTGGGTGCGGCAACATAAAAGCCCTGCGCAAACCCACTCACCAATGGCAATGCCCCTCTTTCATGTCCCTCCATGCCTCCCTGGCATAGAGGTGGCGGAAAGGGGGAAACAATTAAAATTACAAGAAATAGCATTTGTGATGATTTCAGGGATTAACACGCCACTAATGTGGTACAGAAGCCCTGATAAATACCCCCCATTATACATCACTGCCAGATTTTGTTGGTACACAGTGGCTCTTCTGTGATATGTCGACAGCTCTCCCCCACTACAACACAGGCCACAGTCAGAGTCCTCTGTATACTAAAAGTGGTAGCAGGTAAAAGCAGGAGTTGTGTTGGATTGGAGACAAGGACCAAGATAAGTAGAACTCATTCATTATTTTTACCCCCATGGGGCATTTGTAAGAAAGTAATGAACAAGGAGAACCCATTTCATTGGAACCATGTTTAGCTAAATTAGTAGATGTTGAAAACACTAGTATCTTAATGTTTGAAAAATGTGGTTTAAGATAGATCAGTAGCTTAATTTTAGTATGACACAACTTGCAGCACAAAACTTAGGATGAGATACCAGCTTTATGTTAAATGGGCCATATGTAATAACTTTATTTTCTCTTATTGACAAGCGTCAACTAAAGTATACCATACCATTAATACTCCATGCACTATAGGGGTATGATTTACAATGGCTAGAGTCAAAGACCTCTCCACTCAAATGATAGATTATCAGAAGATCCGATGTTGGTACTGTTTTTGTTATCTTGTGTATACTGGTAAATTTATTTCCATTTTCTTTTTTTTTTAATTCTTTTTATTAAGATGTTAACATTACATTTATACTTATAACAGTACATCATAGCAAATATAAGGTTCCATCAAAACATGTTTCTATATCGTGAATCTATTTAGGTACTATTTTACATAATGCAGCTACTTTACAGACATAAATATGTCTATTCCCTATTAAGGCATGAGATTTTAATATCTCGTAGGCACTTGAGAAACAGCAAAAAAGAAGAAGAGGAGACAGAGGGAGAAGAAAAAAAAAATAATAATAATAAATAAATAAAAATAAGAATAGAAAAACAATTATATAGAAGGCTTTAAACTTTTATAAATATATATCATTGCTCGATGCATATAGTATCCATTTTTCCCATTTACTATCAAAGTTGGTTGTTATTAAGATGGCTTTCTCGTTCAAAATGTTCTCATATTGATAGATTTGATTAAGATTCCTCATAACTGATTTTAAATCTGGACACTTTGGCTCTTTCCAGAATAATGCTATGGCTTTTCTTGCTTCTGCTAGCATTCTAGCTACAGACCATCTGCATTCTGGCGGAATTATCTCCATATTTAAATTCAGAAGAGCAAGTTCCGGATTTATCTCAATTAGTGGGCACCAGATCTGCATGATCAGATTCTGGACTTCCCCCCAGAAAGTTTTAATACTTTTCATTTGCAAAGTTGAAATGAAGTACATGGAAGTTACATCATTGGAACTTGTAAAAGTGCAGCCTCTGCTTATGTATGATTGTTGGTTAATACTGTCAAAATCATGTGTAATTGTTACTTATACAAAAAATAATTAAAATTGTCTGCTTTAAAAAAAAAACACCAGCATCAGATACAAAGAGTAAGGGGCTTTAGGACAGGAGCGGTATATGGAGCCTTTGTGGCTCTGCATCTTATCATTGAGCACCATCATTATGACTCTCTAACAATCTATTAGTACTTGTTAGCAAAGTCCTTTAGCTTAGGCATTTACAGTACTTACTTGACAGCAGGAAGCAGCTTTGGGGTGACAGTTGGCTCTATTACCCACTAGGTCCATTCTCAGCTGCAAAGATTAGACTAATGGAATATCCACCACTGAGATATATAGAAAAATGGTGTAAAAAATCTGTTTATCACTGGTCTATTGGGGTAGTAGTGAATTTTCTGAAGGATAAACTATAACAAGGTAATTTGGATAATACTAAAAGTAAAATCTTTTTGTCCAGTTAGGACAATGTAGAGAGAAAAGAATACCTTGGACAGAACCCCTAATGGGAAGATGTCTACGCCAGAAAACTGGAGCAATTTGCACCTGAAATGCCATGTGCCACATTTAATGAAGGTTTTAGACGTTTTTTAAGCTGTTTTCTGACTCCTCTACAAAAGGAGCGTGTCATCTAATCACCCAGCATCAGACACAATGATTAATCGGTCTAGTTCTACTCTGTACTGGTCTAAAAAACAACAAATTAATAAATCTTTCCCATTGTGTTTTGTTTTGCCCAGTGCCATTCCTAAGGTTGCAATGTTTAACACAGGGATTGCTTTTTCTTACATTTTCTATGTGGCCTTCGCTACATGGAAGCCAAAAGCTGAGTGTTTTGTCACGAGTAAGATCCACCTAACAGTTCTCACCACATTGCTTAGTATAACGGGAAGTCATCAAAAGGAAACATAATCCCTGACCTGTCAGTTCGTGGTGAATTATTTATAAACACTGAAGACCCTATGCCAACCTCCCATGGAGAACATTAACTGTACAAATCCAATCCCGTGACCCATTGTAGTGTAGTTCTACTCTTCCCAATGATATTATGCACATTTCTGCCATTCTTCATTATAAAGCAAGGACTTGACTAAACTGATGATAGAATTAAAGAGCAGCTGGAACACAGCCTAATTTCACCACTACCAATTAGTCAAATGAGAAGTGTAATTCACTGTACTGGAAAAAGAAAATTATTTTAATTAAAAGTACATTAAACCTTTTTTTAAATTAGCTTTCTATTTAGGTATATCAGAAAGTCTTACCAACCCCCTGCTCCTGCAACACAGCAGGAAACTGCACAAGTGCTGATGAAGTAGAGGGGAGGGGTGAGATAGGGTAACAGCCTATAAAGCCAGATCACAGAGGGGCTAAAATAGCCCCTCAGGGTCATTAGTAAAATTTTAAAATTTGATTTTAGAAGGAAGAAGGCCATGGATAACATTTATAAGAATATTATAATTATTATAATTTAGTCACAGTGTGTGAAGTGCCTCTGGTTTTTATGCTTGATTTTGATTGTAGATTTCCTTAAAGTATAGCTTAGTCAGAATATGGAGGGCAATGTCAGGACCCTCCATTGATCCTGAGACTGGAGATCCCATGTCCCCATTTCCTGTGGAGAGTAGGCAATGCAAACATGATCTCATATATCTACTTAATTGAAAATACATAAAGGATATGGGGGTTATTTATCATTAGCATTATCTTTGGCTCCTTGGGATAGTTCTATGTCTATTTTTGGAGCTCCAAAGCCATTAAAGTGGTTCTGGCCTTTTAATAAATGTTCTTTTAGTCTAGTCTACTTTCAGTTTGGTATGTGTTTTTTTTAAAAAATCCCCAAAAAGTCTCAAAGTGCATAAAGTCCCAGCACATACACTGGCAGGGGACTGGAGTAACTATGAGACGCACGGTATTGCATGGAGTTGCACTAGCTGCAGTTATATGTTTATGCCAGAAGAGGTGGAAATAGTCCTACAAGACATTTTAGCAGTGAAAAGTCCCAAAAAAGCTCAATATAACTTTTTGAGACTTTTTTACGCCAAAAATCCCCTAAAAACCAATGATAAATAATATTTGGGATATTATATTGGATGATTATTACTAAATCCAAAGAAATTTGTTAAGTAATCATAAGTCTTTTCACTTCTGCAGGTTAAGAAACCGTGCACAGAATCAGATGTTCCAGAGCCTCAGAATTCCAGGTACAGTAACTGCCTTTAAAATATTTCACGATTAGCAGATGGAGTAAAAAAGTGATTTGTAAGGACGGGGTGCTGCTTTCATGAGAAAATCATATCCAAGAACCATGAGCGTGAAAGAAAACAGAGGCAGGAAAGACCTGGGTGTATGGCATATGGGCCAGGCGAACACACTTTGATATGTAACTCACACCAGGCATGCTAATGGTGTTAATGGCTTTTACAATTAATACGAGAGTGGGATAGAGAAGACGGGAGGAGATAAAAGCAGAAACACTTTGCAGGAACAATATTTTCAACTTGTCACCTGTTATACATCAGAAGAAATGGTTATTTCCAAACTTCCAGCAAAAATAGGTTTTCTGTCCAAAATTAATAGTTCTTTTTAATTTTTAAGTCATGCCGGAAAGTTTCCTTTGTGCAATGTCTAGGAGAGTAAGGGTTCAGCAGTGAAGCATTGTGTTTTCCTAGAAAAAATAGTAAATACTTAATTATGTTCCAAGAATATACACAGAAAATGCTAAATGTTAGAGACAGATATGGACATATAGCTATACAATAGGTCCATGGAATGATAGTGTGTGTTTAGTGTTTTGATTGCATATTGTTATAGTGAGTAGCACATTATATAATAGTAGGGATGTCAAGTAGCACTTTTTAGACACTAATTTATCCCAGAAGAACCATTAGATCTCTAGCTCTGGAATAGATAATGAATGAGCAGATAGGCATGGCAGGACTTAAAGTGATCATAATTATATATATATTAGATATTAGATATAGTACTCTGACAAGAGTGTATGAAATAAGGATAGATGCTGGACTCCTATGAGAGTCAGTGAGAGTCCTGATTACCCTGTTTAATTGCCTTTTCCCCTCAGAATACTGTCAGAATTTACTTATGATTTTACACATTCCAAATCATATAAAAAGAACCACAAAGCTCTATTACCATATGAAAGCTTGTTTCTCTGTACATGCCGTGCTTTCACATGGCATAATTCAATATTCATTATCATGTACTTGTATATTCATTATTATATTTGGTGTCCCAGCAATGTCCCCATATTGACCATAAATCTGGTGAGTTGCCAATGAACTGTTGCAAGCTGGTGAAGATATGCCTTTGAAAACTTTGGGTGGCAAAGCATTATGTGGCAAAAAAAAAATTGCCAATTGGAAACCCTACAATGAGCAGCAATACATGTAACCACAGGATGTCCTGCAATTGTTGCGGAGTTATTAGTGTCCTTGGTATTATTAACAGGGGTGATCCAGAGCAGCAGTTAGGGCAGTGTACTCACAGCAAAGACAGCACCCACCATAAGACATCAAGGAAGCCTACAAACGTTGAATACAACCATAATCAGATTCCAAACATAATCTGGCTCTACTGCGAAAGACGATTGCCAGTCTGTAGCAGTCCAGCTTTTTGCTTCACTGTGAACAATGGCAATGATGACTGGCATTTAATGGAAGGACAGGTAATGGGTGTCGTGGCATGCAATTTCGTTCTGCTATGAACTTGGGAATGGTCATGAAAGAAACAGTACTCTACTGGTGGTCTGTGTGGTGCAGAGTCTGTACACTGTGAGTGTGTTCTTACTTAACCACTGCTCCCAACACCTCCCAATAGCTCAATCTAAATAGCCAAACAATAACCATCCTGCTTTTCTCCATCCCATTATGAGCCTTCTCTCAAAGTTTGTCATCTGTGCAAAATGTCTTTGAGTGCATTGCAGAGTAATGTTCAGAATTCAACAATATCCTACTGAGAGGTACACTGCCTACTTTTTGGCAATGAATGTAGTTTGGTCATTCTCAGAAGTAATTCCAAAGAAGAGGAAAGGGGGATTATAAATGTATCTTCTTTTAAGTTTATTTTTTTGCTAATCTTAGCTCCCCAGCCAATGCCACATTTAAACACACATCTGCCTCACATGCTTGGTGGAGGCCGGTAATATGTTGAAGAACTACTGAAGGTACAGTCTGGGCAGCCATGACTAAACCATAGACTAGCTAGTCTAGTCTTATTAAGTGCATAAAAAGGTGCATGTGTGTTGCTTATGTGTGGAATGAATAGAACTGAATGTAGAATTAAAGGAGACTTAAGAAGTGAAACCTTGAGTCCTAACATGTGGAAGTTAGGTTGACAAATACAGTACCTTCTAAGTAGACATTTTTGAAGACCACGTTTACTCTTCTTTAAAGGAAACCTGCCGCTTCCAATGGTGGTGAGCTGGTTTTGGCGCTTATTTTCGTTATGTTTTTAAAGAGATGTAAAGCGTTTAACCGCTGTAGTAATCTTTATATACAAGTAGCTTCACCGCACCGTGGTCCGCGCTCGGCACACAATGCGCGCGACCACTTCCTATTCAGGTGCACAAAGTGGTCGCGTGCACGGTGCAAAAACTTTTTACATCTCTTTAAAAACATAACGAAAATAACCGGCAACAGCTCACCCTGAGCTGGTGCATGGCATTTGCAGTTTATAACCACCGTCGGAAGTGGTAGCTTTCCTTTAAGGGCTTATTTTTCCTCAATACTAGCGGACTCTTTGAGTATGATAATAATGCATCCTGCCACACCACAAAAAAAGTTACTACATTCCATATTTGACTCTTTAAGACCACACACCTCACCGGACAAGAAGGTGTTTTTAATGTGCATCTAATAAATGAAGAAAGCTCCAGATTAATGTGAAATATTTAGCAAAATTGAACGCAAGCTAATCTTTTCAGATGTTGAAAGGACTTCCAGTCAATGCATACTAACGGCCCTTTCATAGAATAGGTCATAAATATAAGATTGGTGGGGGGCAACATATGCATCACCTCCTCCTTCTGTTCCTTCTCCCCTCCAGGTGACATATAACCTTCCTACCCTACACAGTACCTCCTGCAGCCAGCAGGACTATTTCCTTGACAGGCAGAAGGATTTTGCAGAGGTTTTTTTTTGATAGAGAGATTTCTTCCAATACTTTATGTCAGAAGGTTCAGGAACTGTATGAGCCATGTGTCTTATGGTATACAAAGGTGCCACTTGGCACTTATCATATGCAGATATTCAGATCTCAGAAACCTTCTTTTATTTGCCCTTAGGCATTGTCTACTGCCAGTAATGGACTATAATATTGGTTTGGGTGGTATCCCGGGGCCCAAGCCTTCTAGGGGCCCCATGGCAACCAAACCGCCCACCAAATTTGAGAAGGACCGTCACCCATGAAATTCTCATAAATCTGTTCCTGCTCTCAGTACACATCTACACAAGAGCAATTTTAGGACCTTTGAAAATCATCCAGATGTCCTGAAACTGCTAACTGAAAGCAGGGAGAAGGAACGCAAACTCCATTTTACAAAAAGCTTGATTCTAGTACTATATGTTTGTATAGTAGTGAATTGCAGACTTGTAGGGGCTATAATAATTATATAGCCATGGCAGTCTTATTCTCCCTCTGTCTAGTACAGAGAAGTTTTGCCTGACCTAAAATAGAAGCAAAGCAATGATATAGTAGGTGAGTATGATTGGCTAATGCACATTTCTTTTTAGTATTCTATGGGTGCTGCATGTTAAACTGCTAGCAAGCTGACCTATATGCAGAAGGATGGCTCCTCAGCTAAAATAGGACAAGACATAAAACAGGAGCATCTACATTATTCCTTAACAATAGACTTTGCTGAAACAAATAGGAACAGATGTTGTCAGGAGAGTCAGCTAAACTGCTTCACTACACTACATTTAGATTAAACATGTATGAGAATTAGAATCTTTACTACTTATTATACTGATGTATACATCCTTACAATGGATATAACATGTTGAACAGTATTTTATTCTGAGTGCAAAATTTTAAAAAGTACAAAGAATCTTTAAAAAAAAACAACTAAATATTGTAGTATTGAAGCGCTCTCTAGTGGTTTAAGTTGTTATAACTCACACTTTTCTATGTGAGGAGAGTGTGTATGGCTGTATGCAATAGTTACATTGTATATGAAATAATGGACCATGCGTATCCCTATACACATTCCACTTACACTCCAAATAAGGCCCCTTCCACACTTGCGTTGCAGATCACGTCAGAGTCTGATCAGGGTGCGATCAGGGTTTGCTCAGTGAAAAACGCACATTTTGCATCAGAGTGCAATCAGTTTTCAGTCAGAGTTTGTTCAGTGTCTCAGTTTTTCTCGCGCGTTTTCAATGCAATTTCAATGCGTTTTTCACGCGCAGAAAATGCGCGTGAAATGGACTCAGGGCTGAGCTCTATCTTTTCTATGGCAATTGATGCATGAAAAACGCATTGCACTTGCATTGGACTTGCGTGTGTCTCAGAGTGCAATGCGTTTTTGATGCAGCTCCATAGACTTGTATGGTGCGTTTTTCACGCGCGTGACTTGCAAAAGTAGAGGATGTCGAGATTTAAACGCGCGTTAAAAAAAACAAGTCTGAAAAGACCCATTGGTCAGAGTGCAATGCAAATTCTGCGCGTCAAAAGCATGCACAGCAACCGTGCGTGAAAAACGCAGTGTGAAAGGGGCCTAAGACCAAGACACTGTGGGGCTTATTTACGAAGGGTCCACGGATAGCATCTCCGTCTGGTTTTCCGACGTTTTCTGTGAACGCGCCGCTGGGATAGGTATGTAGCAGGAGATTGTGTCACACGCGATCGGATTTTGGCGTTAGCTTTCATGTGACACAAATTGGGGGACGTGCCGTCGGAAGATCCGACGGATTCGGACAAACCGCAGGATTTAACTTAAAAATTGTGATGTGAAGACATGCACTTACATACGCCGGGAGGAAGATGGTGAACTCCGGCGGACCTCAGCGGGGAAGCGACACATGCAGGATATCCGGCGCACGATCTTTGTGAATCGCAGCAGAAAGCATTATCATCGGACAACACACAGCGACAAGACCGGACCCCTGTAAGTGCATTTGATGCAACAGGTAGAACATATGGAAGCCATATGGCAGCCACTATAGAAAGCCAATATAGCAAGGAATTCAGGAGTTGTTGCAGTGCATCAAAGCGATGCCAAAGGTCGTAGGGACAATAGCTACAAAGCTCCTTAGATTTCTCTGTCACACCTGGTTGAGAAACCTACTATACTTTTTACAAAGATACCCTTGGGCCTGCACACAAGTCACATTAGTTTGTGCATGCTGAAGGGGGTACTATAGATGGCCTGATCCCTGAAACCTGACATTGTTTAGTTATGCTATACCAATACTTCATAGCTAGACCTTATATTTGATCACTGTGCACTGGAATTGAGTACTGAATAGAGGTATTGTATGTGAGCAATGTGTGGCACTGCTACTTAGGTTTTAAACAATATATTTATTTTCCGGTGGTATTTTTATGTTAGACACCAGTTGGAAATGTTTTACAGTCACTTTGCATCACCACACCTATGGTAACCAGAGCATGTACATTTCCCATTGGTTATAAACTTTTATTAGATTTCTATATGTACATACCAGTAAGGGTTAGATTTCCAGTGAGTTAAGTCCAATGTGGGAATCTTCTAAACCTGTTGTATTTTGTAATGTCTTCTATTACTTGTTACTAAACCATGAAAGAAAGTTCTAACATTTTAACCCCCTAGTGATGTTAAAACAATAAACATTATTTTCACCCCCTTACTTTACAATTTTACTCAGTTTGAGCTCCTATCACTCACTGATGGTCAGTGCATTATTACAGAGTGTGGGCAAGGACTCTAGAAGCAGACTCATTATGATTGCTCTGTGCTATGAGATTTTGTGTGCTGACAAAGTGGTTATATTATCACGTTCAAGGTTTATCTACACTTTCATTTAGCTTCGGAACATTCACTAGTATCTGCCTCATAGAAAAAGAGAGATGAGACAGACCGATAAGAGATAATGAGATCCAAGAGATGGCTACAATAGCAGATTATATATGCAGTTTGGCAGGTAGCCCGGGGCTAAAGCCTTCTAGGGGGCCCATGGCCAACCAAACCACCCACCATATTTTATACGAAGATGTGCCTTCACCCATGAAATCCTTGTACATCTGTTCTTGTTAAAATATTCATGTACACAAGAGCCATTTCAGGACATTTGAAGGTCCTGAAACTGCAGATTAAAAGTAAGCAGAAGGGATGCGTCCTCTATTCCCAAAGAAGATTGATGCTAGGACCATATGTAGGAAGTGATTCCAGATTTGTAGGGGCTATAATATACTTACAGCCCAAGACCCATGGCAGTCTTACTCCACCCCTGGATGGATATAACACACAATGACACTCTCCAGAACTGCTATCTCAGCTATATCACACACACAATACGCTCTACTGCACCTCCCTCCCCTGATATAAAGAGCTTAGCTTGTCTGTAGCTTGTAGATTTACTCTCCATTTGAACCATAGGACACAGCCTCTTTTGGCCTTCAGGTCAAAGCCTTCTATTTCTCCATTGCTGCATTATAAAACCTGTAGCTTTATTTTTGGCCTCAGTATAGTTAAGTAAGGGCTTATTTTTTCCCTGGTGTAACTTAGGAAGCCTATTACTTATAGACTAAATTTTACATGCCATTTTCTATGTTTTAATATCTACTGTATGGCTTAAATAACATGTTAGAATTATTCAGTGGTACTGCCATCACTACTACTATTTCAGTCTATTTCATAGACTGAAATTTTATAATTGTTTTGGGTTTTCTTTTTGTAGCATCCCCCCCAAAAAAGATAATGGGGGTTATTTATCATTAGACCAGTTCCTTGGGACAGAACTATTTTTGGAGCTCTGCTCCCCATCAGGTTAATTAAAGTGGCTTTGGCCCTTTAATAAATGTTCTTATGGTCTATTTTCTGTCTATTTTGTTTTTAAAAAGTCCCTAAAAAGTCTCAAATTGCATAAAAAGTCTCAGCATATACACCAGCAGGGGACTGGAGCGACCATGAGACTTTTTATGAGACTTTTTGGTACAAGAGGTTTGTAGCAGTATAAAGTCCCAAAAAACCTCAAATCAAAATATTTTTGACTACTACTTATGCCAAAAAAGCCCTGGAAAACCAAAGATAAATAACCTCCAACATCTCTATAGTAAACACCATTATTGCTGGAATAAAGGTAATGTTACAGTTAAGTTACGCTTCCAACATTCACAGAGCATACCCAGAAATCTTTCCAAAGTTGACTCCAGACCAATGCTACGCATATCCATTAAAAGGGTTGTCCGAGAGCTAAAAAAAATTATTTGTGGCCGGGAAGGGGTTGCATAAAAAGAAATAAACATTTTCTTACATCCAGAGTGCGCTAAGTTCAGCTTCTAGCAGGCCAAGGTGGCCGGCCACACCCACCCATTCCCATATCTCAATCCATTTTCGACCTTTCTGCCCAAGACTATACATATTATTTTTATCAAAATAGCTGTGAGATACTAAGGAATTAACTTATAATGTTCATTTTGACTTAATTTACAAATTTAAAAAGGCCCCCTTTCCCCCTTTTTTCACTATAACTACAACCCCCCCTAAAAAAAAAATTGAAAATACATTAACATTTGTCGTTTATTTTTAACCAGCCCCCTGTAAAAAGAACACATCAAAAATGTTTAAGGTAGCACAAAAAAAGGTCCTGTTCCAGAGTTATTTTAGCTTCTTTTCAGACATTCTAGACAACATGTGTCATTCTGTCTAATATATAGAAATATACTGAGGCAGTGTTCATGTCCTCAAAAAATTATCTGATACTTTTTTTGTTTTAAAATCCATGAAAGAAATGTATTTATTTAGATTTTTTTTTTTTTGGGTAGTTCGAAATGTTTTTTTATTTTTTGCTTATCAAAAATACAGCGAATACAAAACATGTAATGTGCTTAACTTATAATACAATATTAATTTTCCCCCTCTTTTTTTTTTCTTTTAAATATCAATATATATCAACATTTAAATATCAACATTAATGCACAGACCCTTTTTATACAATACAAAAAGAAGGCAGAGAACCCAACCCCTATACCAACCCCTACCCATCCCACCCCAGCCAACGGAGAGAAAGAGAAGAAGAAGAAGAAGGGAAAAAAAAAACGACCACAACTGGGGAAATTCAGGCTCCTCAGAGCTCCTGGAACCTTTCCCCCCCTACCAACCGGATCCTTTCCCAGGTGCACAGAGCCCCCCTTCTTGAATAGATATTCCTTTCCCATGCTTTTACCTTTCTTATCCTCTCAATCCATTCCGAATGGGATGGGCTTTGCGGGCTTCCCCATTTTTTTGCATTTCCTAGTCTGGCCAAAAACAGGATATTACTAATTACTTGTTTTATAGGAGCAGGCTACGGTATAAAGTCAGCTTTGCTTTAATATTCATATTAAGTAATAGCTTGGGGGAGTAGTATAGTTGATGCACAAAATTAAACTGGGTCATCCTATGGTTCCAGGAAATAGATGCACAGAGGATTCCTCTATAACAGCTTTTCCAAAATTCGTTAGGAACCTGTCCAAGAAGAATATTGGGAGCTCCGGTCGTAGTGAAATTATTTTCCCAATTTCAAGGGATATAACAGTTGTGGTTACAAAATAATTTTATCAAACCTACCCTATCCGCTCTTGAGAATGGCATTTTCAGCCAAATAGAGATGTTGTGTCGCATCTTATTTATAATTGGAATGATGTTCAGTTCCAAATACCTGGCGGGATCTGCAGTTACCATCACCCCCAGGTATTTAAAAGCGCCATCACTGCTGAGTTTAGAATTTATTTAGAATTTAAATAATTCTATACCAATAACTTCTATGTGCATTTGTTACAAGCAGGAGTTTTCTACATATATCTTTGTACTATGAAATAAGGAACTACTTATGAGTTTCATTGTTTTACTATCTTTGCAAGAAAATATACGGGTGGGGGGGGGGGATCAGGGCATACCTCTGGCCTTAACAGGGAATCACAGAAGGCTGCCTTTCCTTAAACCCACCAGCATTGGACGTTTACAATAGACCAACCCCCATAATTTCAGCTTTAGAAAGGTTTGACATTATGAATTAGGGGATTCATCAATCCAGATTGTTGCTTTTGGGAGGTGGCAGTCAATTACATCTGTCTGCCAAGGAGGACTACACATACTTAAACACTCAGGGGGGAATTTATCATAAGATTTATATTGCCCGCCTGTTCTGTCGACTGCATCAAGAGGCATAGACCTCTTGATGTATCTAAAGGGTAGTTGGGCAAAACTATGCCAGTTTTTATGCAGGTAAAACCTGTAAACAAATGTTAGCAGGCTTTTATAAAGTGTTATATAAAGGCCTGGAGCAGGAATGCTCTACAATGTCCCACTCCGCTAGCAGATATGCTCCTCCATGCTCCCTCCATGTGGGAGTGGCATTATCGCAATAATATTGCAAGTTTCTGCAGTGCAGCAGGCGTAGACCGCACTGTTGGAGCACCAGTTACTAAGCACATGTTTTCGCTGCTGACATTTTTGGCAGATGCCACCAATATGCAAAAATACTAAATCTTTGATTTTTTCCTAAAGTTATCTGGCTTATCCTTAGGGTGTTCCTAAGGAGTTGTAGAGTTAGCAGTTGCACCCAGGTTGGGGACACGCAGATCATTTCTGCAGCAAAAACACCATCTGCAAAAGCTACTGAAATGGATTGTTTTTTTGTGGCAGATTTTTCTGCACCCCCTTCTATTCCTGCTTTACACATGGCATCAAGACATTGCAGCTTTGGTTTTTGGTATTATGCTACTGTAAATATTTGGTGATTTTAAAAGCTTTCAACTTCACTTGCTCTCAGTGTGTTGCTCCTGAATGGAATATTCTGAATGAATGATTATGAAGTACAAGCCTGGTTTCCAGTTGTCACAAAACTACAACGCCTTATGTATTGACTGTCAAAGGATGCAAAGAATTTTACTTGTTGGAAAGCCACAGATTGCAGATCACTGTTATATAAGGTATTCATTGTGGAAACCTATCTCGGATTGTACCATCGTTATCATGGTCTTTTAGGGCAGAATTAGTAAACCTCAGGGCATTTATTGTGCCATATTGTGAAGGCTGACGCTACCAATTTCTGGCTTCATTCTTGGTGTAGGTGTATGTATGTTCCCATGTACATGAATCATCTGATTCTTCTTACTTTCTCCCTTTGACCAGTAATTAGAGGATTCAGATGACAACCTGTGGAAGATCTCGCTCAATGCTTAGCAGCATCTGGCTCTTTGGCAGATTTTCCTGGCACTTCTGTTAATGGTTTTGAATTTGCCCATGGGTCTTTCATGTGGTTGAATTGCAGATGGGCTGTCTGTGCTGCCTTGTTCTCCTAGGTGCTTTATGTTTTGCTCCTCACTCATTTTAGGAAAAACATGCCATTTTAAGAAGGTAAAATAAAATCCTTCATTGCTTTAGAAGGTCCTATATGCATTGCCTTCCTTTCCAGAGAAGTCTAAAAGATTGCTTTGAAAGCAAACACATGTGGCCCTCTATTCAAATCCGGAGCTGTGAAGTGATAAAATTAGGCATTTAATGGAGTGTCTGTGAAATTTAGCATTTTCATGTAACCTTTACAAAGTACCTTAACAATAATATAACAGACCTTTATTTATTGCATTCCGCAGACTAAAACATGCTTTCGCTTATTCTATGGGAGATCAACTATCTATATCCACTGTAGTCTTCTACTGTATTATACACTGGTGAAAGTTGTGCACTGATGTGTGAACCCTTTTCTATTTTTGAATTTATGCTTTTTACTCCCTTTTAACTCCTTCATCAAGTTTTTATCTTTCTGTTTGTTTACCGAGGGACAAATTGCACTTCCTAGAAGCACCATCTAGAATCCCATACAATGTACTACCCATTAAAAAAAAGCCTTTAAAAAACATTTTTAAAATAGAACCTTGGCCATTGACACACTCCTAACCCACTCTGATTTGCAGCATAGTGAAGAAGATGTATTTTTCATTGTGGATGCTAAACCCACTGTATGTCAATGTCTGCTAAAGATCTACCTGCAATTTTCAACCACTGCAAAGGTTGCAAGCCTTGGAGAGCCTGTTAGAAATCCACATGTATTGCATCTATTTCTGCAATGGGCATTTAATGCACACTCACCTTGTGAGGCCTGAGCACTAGAGGTTATATCATAAATATATGTATGGTGACTCGGATATGCCTCTTAGGTGAGTACAGAGAAACAGTAAGCATGATCTAGGTAAGACCATGTATTTCCTGGTCTGACCATGGCTTGAATGAAGAAAAAACCTAGAGTATTATAGTTATTTTTATGATGAATGCTTCAGAATTAGTTTGACTTTACTGTCTTGTACTCAACTGGTGCTCTACAGCCATCTCTCCAAGCACATGCCCTGTGGGACAGGGGTCCAGGACAACCAATGGCCCAAAGAAGATCATAAAAAAATAATTTGATGACCTGGTGGCATGTTTACTATCCATAGTCAGTTGGGAGTCTTCAGTATTTTGGTAATGTTAGGTGTTTGAATCCACCCTATTAATTTTCAATAGGAATGCTGGATAACAGTAATATCCAGAAATGCCATAGAAGTTAATGTGGGAGTACAAGTGTGAGCAGTTGCTTAATTCATCTTGGGATACAGGGGAATAGACCCTGGTTTTTGTGATTAGTTGAGGTCCCAATGCGATCCAAGAAGGAGAAGTCCTTATTAGTCTTAACTTATAACTGTTGAGGTGAGGCCACATCTCCAGCAATAGTTGATCCATCACACTTCTCTATGAATAACTAATCCTTGTCTAATAACTAATCAGAACGCACTTTGCTTATGTTCTGCTGAGCTGATTAAAATGAGGCCCACAGATTTATGGATTAGTCTTTAATAATTACAAGCCTAAAATATTCACAGAAGCCTGAATTTCACATTTGAAGGGTAGATGCTTTACAATATGTTACACAAATATCTGGACTTCTGAATTCCTTTCTGGTACATCCAATCTGGGTTTGTTGATCTTTTCACGCAGAAAAATTGCAGACATTTCAGGTACGTATTACTTCTACTGTGTGAGATGCATGTACAGATTTAAATGCGCGTTAAAAAAACCCGCGCGTGTGTGCGTGAAAAAAATGCAAGTCTGAAAAGACCCATTGTAATCAAGTGCAATGCAATGCAAGTTCTGCGTGTCAAAAGCACACGCAGAAAACGTGCTTAAAAAACGCAAGTGTGAAAGGGGCCTAACTCAAAGATCCAGGCACTATGACTGCGGTAATCATCCAGGCACTATGACTGCGGTAATCATCTTATATTTGTTATACATGGCCTCCTTCCTTCTAAAATCAACTATTAAAATTATGTTTATGAGCCTGAAGGCCTCTGGGGCATTACAAGAGCCCCTCAGTGCTTCAGATTCACAAGCTGTTACAATGAGCAAAACATGTCTCAAGCACCCAATGCTTTCTCCCTCCTCCCTCTGCCTGTGTAATCTAGCATCAGCAAGTGCAGAGGGGGGGGGGAGAACTGTTTTGCTCATTGTAATAGTCTGTGCAGCTACAGTACTAGGGGGTTCTGAACACACCCCCAGAGTCCTTCTGGCTCATTGGAATAATTTTAAAAGTTGATTTTTGAAGGAAGAAATCCATGGATAACAAATATAAAAATTATCAGTGTGTATTAACTTTTATGGTAGATTTCCTTTAAATAAGCTATTCTAGGAGATGCCAGATCAAAACACAAGACAAGTTGACAAGCCAAAAAATGCTGGAAGCTGGAAGGGTATAATGTTAACCCTAGGCCCACACTAAAACCTCCTGCAAAGCAGATTGGACTAGGCTGTCAGTGACAGCCATAGAGTGGCAGGAGGAGATCTCTTTCTGAGAACTCACTGGCAGCATGATTGCTTTCAGCACTAAAACAGGATTTTGACTGTTAGTCATTGCAAGACTATGTCCACCTGCCTATATGTAACTTAAATTCCATTTGCACCAGCCAACTTGCCTTTAGAACTTACAGTTATGTCCAAAAGGCAGAAACGTGTTAGATACAAGTCCTCCATGGTAACCTCAAGGAGACATTGGTGGTTATTTATTATTAGGTAGCTCATTGAGACAGTTCTATGTCTATTTCTGGAGCTCGCTGCCCATCATATTCATTAAAAAGGCTTTGGCCCTTTAATAAGTGTTCTTATGGTTTACTTTCTTTCTGGGATATTTTTTTCAAAAATTCTCAAAAAAGTATCAAAATGCATAAAAAGTCCCAGCACATACACCAGCTGGAGTAACTATAAGACTTTTTATGAGACTTTTTGCAAAAGTCCAAGTCATGAATCTAGCTTTGCATGGTGTTGCACTAGTAGCAGTTCTATGTTTACACCAGATTAATGACATGGCAGCAATAGCCCTGTGAGGCATTTTAGCAGTGAAAAGTCTCCAAAAACTTTAATGCGACTTTTTACGACTTTTTTATGACAAAATGCCTACCAAAACCAATGATAAAACCCCCCATTGTGCACAATCTGCTCCAGCACTGCTGTACCTCAAAGCTGCCCAGCAATGTAAATATACCATAGTACTTTAGGTTCAAGGCCCTTAAAATCTAATTACGGTATATTAATAAAAGCTGATTTTAACATCTTATACACTTTGTATCGTGATGTTGAATGAATGTAAGATTTCATGTTTGTGCATCATCTTAGAATATAGATCTATCTTTATGGTGTTTTATCCATTTTTTGCCACTTACAACTTGAATCTATTTAGACTCCTATTTTTGTTTGCTTCTAAACTGCAAAATTTCTCTGGTTCTACCTATTGATCTGGACATTAACATAAAGAAGAGACAATGGGGAAATGTATTTATTTCTTGCTCTCTTTGAGACTTTTTTTTGTCTCAGTTGAGTCTTTTTTTGTCTCAAAAGTATCAAAAAGTAGTACAAGAAGCTGAACAACATAGTGATAAATACACCCAAATTATCTTCCTTCTGGATGGAAGTTATTTTACATATTTTTCCAAAGTAGCATTGCTGTAAAATCTACTTCCTCTATGCTGCATTTGGGCAATAAGAATCGCTCCCTTCATTTAACTTTGCCTGTATACATTTGTGATGGTCGTTGAAAGGATTTGCTGGTTATTTTATCATAGATACATTCTATATTTATAGCTATATTTATATATATACATATTTATTTTTTTCCCAACAGGTCTATGGAAATGCAGGACCTAGCAAGTCCGCATAATCGTGTTGGAAGTGGAGATGCATCAGCCTCTAAGCTGGATAAGTCAAATATCAGTAGCAGCACCATCACAACAAATGGTACAGGAGGTAAGTTTTCTTCCAGGAATTTACCTTGATAAAAAGGGCCTAATACAGTAGATCAGCACTCTTATGTTTTCTGACTTAGGAAAAACTGTAAAACAAAATACACAAGTCATTGGAAGTACTGAGAATACTGTAGTTAACTTGGTACTCTATAACAGGGGTGATCAGGCAACTGACAGTTAGGTTGCTTATGCATGCACGCACCTCAAAATCTAGACCTATTGGAATTTACAGGCTGTGTGAGACCTCAATCCTAGTAATGCTCATGACATCCATTAATTATTCAAATTAGAATCATTAAAGGGAACCTGTTGCCATATTTTTCATAAATACAGCTAGTGACAGGTTCTCATAGATCCCTATTAACTAAATGACACCCTTCTTTTAGCTAAAAATTGTTTCCCTCACATAGCCATAAAATCAACTTAATGTTATCTTACCTGGCATCAGAGAGGGCATGTCCTGCTCACCCAGCCCCACCCATCTACTCCTCCCCTTACCATATGCCTCCTTACCATTCAGCACTTCATGTCATGTGACCAGGGTGATGTCATCTAAGGTCCTTTACCCAGTAACATTAACGTATTGAATTAGCCTCATTATCTGTATGAAGTGAATGGACCTGAAAAAGCTTTCAGATACACTGTACAATACAGGATAATGAAGCAATAGGGCACATAGAAGCTGCTTTCTTTAATGGAGCTTATTAAAAAGTTGAATATTGTATCTTATAGAAATACTGTTAAGCAATATCTTCTTGTGTCAAACTCTTCTAAGAGGTCTTTACATTGAGAAATGGGGCAAAAATCTGGAACAGACCCTCACATGAAACCTCATTCCCAACCATTGGCTGAATTTACAAATTCACCTGAATTACTTGTTCATTGCCACACAGTTTGCATTTGTCGTCAGGACTTTTGGGATTTTTTCGTCAGCACTTTGCCCTGTTTACACAAGGTGCTGCCAACAAACAATGATTTTTGATCTTGCATGAAAAGTGAAAGGAATCAGATGATTTGAGTCACATGTGGTTTCCATATTGTAGCCATATTGGGAATACATGCTGTATAAAACTCACCATACATCTACATTTCCATTTTACATACCAATAGTTACTTCATAATTCCAACAACCTACTGTACTTTGGTCCCAAAGGAAACTAATGCAGTAAATTTCTTAGATTATTCTTATAATTTTGGATATTTCTGCACTTCAGCGCAATGGTATTGGAAAATAGATGTAATCATTTTCTGAACAAATAAGCTATTAAACTATTAAATTCCAATTCTCAGGAGAGAATATGACTGTCCTAAATACTGCTGACTGGCTGCTCAGTTGCAGCACACCCTCTTCTGCAACAAGTAGGAACTATATCAGTATTCTGCATGGTGTTTGAGAGGCTTTCTGGTTAAGGTGTTTGTTTCCAGCTATATTTCTGTGTGGGTTGCAGTGTTTACCTCTAATCTCAATTTCTGTCTTTCCTTCAAAATTTGAGAATCTTAATTTTTACATCCTCTTTAACATGAGGCTACTTTGATTTAAATTTACATGTTTTGTACTTGCACAACTGTGTGCCATTTCATAAGAATTGCAAATATAGTTGGACCTTTTTATTATATATAAACAGGGTGTGGCTTTTGGAATTTAACACTACAAGCCATTTCTTCACATGAAGGTTTTATAGTATTACATAATTTATGGCTGATGCAGGTCAATCAGTGCAAGAGGTGCTCATGTTTTTGTCTTTCCTCCAATAGTCAGATACCCTAATAGTTGAAGAAATCTCTATACAAAATTGCCTTGAAACCCCTTCAAGATGTGCAGGATGGACTAGTGGAATTTGGAATTCTTTTGTACATACAGTTTTCACAACTGCTTTGTAAAACACATTATAAGCAGTCCTCTACTTAAAAATACTCGACTTACCGACGACCCCTAGTTACAGACAGATCTCTCTGCCCACTGTCACTTCTGGTAAAGCTCTCTGGATGCTTTAAATTTAGTTCAGTCTAAGGTTGCAATGATCAGTATATGACCATTCATAATCCTTGTTCTCTTGTTATCCCAATATTTTTAGAGTCTCGTTGTCACATGGATTAATAAATTATTTGTCGGCAGCTGTCCTCAGCTAACTTTTCTAATATCTTGTACTGTGGTGTTATTTAGTCAGATCTATTAAGACCAAATAATAATGAGAATAGTTGTTATGTAAATTGTATAACATAGCAATCAAATTTTATAACATACAATCCAAGTCCTTGCAGCAACAACAGAGGAAAACCACTGATTAAGATGCAGTTATTTGATACGGGAAGAAGGGTGTAATGTAATACTGTTTTTTTCTGATAAATTAGTCTAAGTAAGAGCAATTAATATTTAATGTGCCTTTGTTCACTTAAGTATTTTAAACTATTTAATTTATCTCAGTGAAATAGTCCCATGGATGATATACATTACAAACATTATCTCAACATGGATTTTTTATAGATTACACAAGGGGCTGCTATTTACTATATGTAAAAGTCATTGTGGCTCCATGATGGAGATTTAAATAGCAAAGTCTTCCACTATAGAATTTTAAAGTGCTCTCTTCACTGTACACAGTGATAAACTAATCCACTAGAGTAACATACTAATATTTGCAACAACAGGGTTACAAAGGCAGCAGATGGCCAATTTGATGTTGGTAAATCACTTGCCATTATGGGATGCCATTATTTCTTATGGGTTGATTTACCTCCTTATTCTTACCTGTCTTATGGTGGAGGTAAAGGGAACCTTCCACCACAATTCTACCTATAAAGGTAGAACGTGTTGGTAGGTGGATCTATGGGATGTGAGGATAGCCCTTTTTAGAGCTAATCCTCACGTTCCTGCTATCTTTTTAAAACTTTAATACCCTAATATGTAAATTTTCTTAAGCGGCTACCGGGCCTGGAGTAGCCGGACATGAGGCTACACGTCGCAGCTACTCCACGCCCCAGTAGCCTCTTTTCTCCTCCTACCCTGACATCTTTGTACGGAAAGCCACATGCGCAGATGTCAGGGTAGGTGGAAAAAATAGGCTACTGGTGCATGGAGTATCCGCGACGTGTAGCCGCATGTCCTGCACGTCTCCACCTACCACCTGTTCTACCTTTATAGGTAGAATTGTGGTGGTAGGTTCTCTTTAAGGAACCCTTGTATAATATTATTGATGGTTAGGATATACCATCACTTTCCTTTTGTGGAGTTTAAGTGGTGGGACCTTCTTGAATACTGTAAAGGTGGCAACACTAAGCATAATATATGAGGAGGCTCTTATGAATATGAACCCATAATATTAATTTTAAATTCCTTATAGCATTCCGATTAATTTGCGTATCAACCTTTAGCTACATTTTTCACTTTCTTAAGTTTTTAAAGTTTAGAATCTTGAACAGACAAATTCACTGCCCAAATCAAGGGCAGAACTAAATGAAGTCTACCTGCTCCCAAATCAACCTACAATCTTCTATGGGGATGTCTATTATAATATACACTCACCGGCCATTTTATTAGGTACACCTGTCCAACTGCTCGTCACATGGCGGCAACTCAGTGCATTTAGGCATGTAGACATGGTCAAGACAATCTCCTGCAGTTCAAACCGAGCATCAGTATGGGGAAGAAAGGTGATTTCAGTGCCTTTGAACGTGGCATGGTTGTTGGTGCCAGAAGGGCTGGTCTGAGTATTTCAGAAACTGCTGATCTACTGGGATTTTCACGCACAACCATCTCTAGGGTTTACAGAGAATGGTCCGAAAAAGAAAAAACATCCAGTGAGCAGCAGGTCTGTGGGCGGAAATGCCTTGTTGATGCCAGAGGTCAGAGGAGAATGGGCAGACTGGTTCGAGCTGATAGAAAGGCAACAGTGACTCAAATCGCCACCCGTTACAACCAAGGTAGGCAGAAGAGCATCTCTGAATGCACAGTACGTCGAACTTTGAGGCAGATGGGCTACAGCAGCAGAAGACCACACCGGGTGCCACTCCTTTCAGCTAAGAACAGGAAACTGAGGCTACAATTTGCACAAGCTCTTCGAAATTGGACAGTAGAAGATTGGAAAAACGTTGCCTGGTCTGATGAGTCTCGATTTCTGCTGCGACATCAGGTGGTAGGGTCAACAACATGAAAGCATGGATCCATCCTGCCTTGTATCAACGGTTCAGGCTGGTGGTGGTGTCATGGTGTGGGGAATATTTTCTTGGCACTCTTTGGGCCCCTGAGCATGGTTGCAACGCCACAGCGTACCTGAGTATTGTTGCTGACCATGTCCATCCCTTTATGACCACAATGTACCCAACATCCTACTTTCAGCAGGATAATGCGCCATGTCATAAAGCTGGAATCATCTCAGATTGGTTTCTTGAACCAATCTGACAATGAGTTCACTGTACTCAAATGGCCTCCACAGTCACCAGATCTCAATCCAATAGAGCATCTTTGGGTGTGCAGCCGACAAATCTGCGACAACTGTGTGATGCCATCATGTCAATATGGACCAAAATCTCTGAGGAATGCTTCCAGCACCTTGTTGAATCTATGCCATGAAGAATTGAGGCAGTTCTGAAGGCAAAACCGTCACTAGCTGTGTACTAATAAAGTGGCTGGTGAGTGTATATATATATATATATATGTCCCCCACAGAAGGCAATGCAGGGGTAAATAAGGGGGTGGTACGGCTTTGTACCATAGCCAGAGAAAAGACAGGACATCTGCTACTTTTCCCCGTAATACGGTGCTACGCGCCGTACATCCTTGTGGAGAGGGACGGGGATGAGTAACTCTTACCCCCTCCTCCTCTCCCGGGCTCCGACGCATGCCCACTGTGCTACGGTACGGCGGGCACAATGCCGTGTGAATGTAGCCTAAGGCTACCTGCACATGTCAGCAATATAATGTAATGGCCATATTTTTGGGCCGTGTGTAATCTGTATTTTACTTGTGTATTTTACTTGTGTTACCACAAAGTTTGTCTGTGTGTAATCTGTGGTTTCCAGGAAACTAGTCCATTAAGGTCATGTGATTGTTTCTCAGGGACCAACCAATACAACAGCCAGAAAACCTAGTACAAGTATGTGCAATTGTCTTTACTGCCCCATTGACTTCTATGGGACTGCCAAAGCCACAAAAATATATTATAATAGAATAGTCTCTGAGTTTTCCTCATGGGCACTATGCTCAGACACAGGCTGAGGAATCCTCAGCAGTGAGCATGCGCCCATAGCAATTAAAGGAGCTGTAAGGTAGCAGCAAAAGGAAAAAAACGCTGTAGCATCTGAGCCCCTGGTTTATCCTTTTAATATCAATCTGTTTCCTCAAACAGATATGTTTCACTCATAAATGTTGGAGCTTTTTTTAGAAAAAAAAAAAACATTTTAACAAAGGGATATGATCGAGAGAAAAGTCCCAAGAGTATATCCTTTCCAGTCGGACAGACAGCAGTTTGGCGAAGAATGAAGATTAGGTATATCTAAGAAAAACAAAAAAGTAAGACAACACATATATAAATAAATATTATTATTTATGAAGAAAATAATATTAAAAACTATTCATAAATTAATATAATTTTTAAAATTTAAAGAAAATAATTGCAAATCAAAGTTTCTTCGGTTTTCACATTGGAAACAGGAATTTTAATATTATTAGTTTGGATGTGGTCAGAGATCAGGACAATGATCAGGTTACTATTGAGAAGGTCAGCCAGTTCTTACAGTCCGTTCTGTAGGCTTATGGAATGCTTATTGCTGAATGCTACTGTAATTTACACTATCTGACATTGGATGAACTCAAAATGCTCTGGGGATGCACTTAGCATCTGCTCATTTCTCCTTTTTTATGTTCTAATCACTGAAGATAAATAGTTCTGTCTTGGCACAAAGTAAAGTAAAATATGTGCAGTTTGTGTTTAGCACCAGTCAAGTGAACTAGGTGTAAAAGACTTCACAAGGTTGTATTTCAAAACAAAGCAGCAGGCACATTTTTATCCTGTCTGTTCCCTAAAATAATTGTGACTTGCGGAAATGGTACCATCTTTAACCAGTGAGATATAAAAAAAAAAAAATAAGGTGACTTTTTCAAGTGCTGCTTGACACCTCCACACCCCTTACAACTGAGGACATAAGGTTGTGTGCCCTAAACATGTTAGATTTTTTTGCTTGAATAAAATGCTGTGCTGGCTTCTCACTACCCTTAATAGACTTTCATATGGGCCTTAGCAGGCTGTATGCAATCGACTAAGTGCCAGTTTAAATTGCCATCACTTTTATTTTTTAAAATATCTGGTACTTGGTAACTATTCAATATACATTCCATATACAGTATTCGTTTTCCAGAACATCAGTGTTGAACACATAGGGATCCAAACAAAACATTTTTCAGTCTACTTGTTAAAATGAATGAAGATGGAAGTGATCGAACATCTACATATAGGATGAATCCAATATTTACAGTTAAATAGTATTAAAACATGAAAAGCAGCTAAAGCAAAAAAAATGCCAAATAACATATAAATAAATTATTGCTAAATATATATCAGGTATCCTTTGCTTTTAGGAAGAGTATTGACAATCAATTATTTGTCACTGGATGTCTACTCATCCAAAACATGCCTGTTTCTTGAACAGACATCATATAGCTGCTATAATTCAACTTTTTAATGGATCATTGTACCGTTATGTTCATGGACCGAGTGTCCGTTCCTTTATAAAGTAAAGCACATCCTAGTCTAAAGCATTTTTTATGAATCATATAGTTAAAAAATATATGCCAAAGGATTGTAAACCTGTTAACATCCCTTCTAAGAGAACTAATAATGTAGTATGATCTCTCTCTTCTCTATGCATAATTGGACCAACACATTATTAATTGCTATTAAAGAAACACATAATAAATATATATGTATACTGTATATATTTATGTATTATTAGATATCTTCTATTATTAAAATATATGATTCCCATAAGCAGACTTACCATATCTTAAGAGGTTTTCTTATTTCCTTTATATTGCAGCACGCCAATGGATCTTGGCAATTGACAATTGAAAAGGGGAGATAGGGAGGTTATCATCAAAGAATAGACAATAGTTTCAATCTATTATTAACAATGCAGTTATTCATATACTATTACCCTATACACTTGAGCATAAGCCAAGTTTTTCAGGACAATTTTTGTGCTAAAAAAGCCCCATGTGGTTTATACTAAAGTCTATAAAAACACTTGGTACTTACCTCTGGAGCTTCCCACAGCTCCTATTCTCACTGCAGCACTGGCTTCTTCTTCTCACGGTTCTCGCATCTTCCCAACACTGCGGGCAGGGACAAGTCTATGTGCTCTGCCAGTGCAAACATTATGATACGGTTGAGTTATGGGGAGAGAAAGCCAGAGAGGAAGTCAAAGGTAAGTACAGAGTTATTATTTTTAAGTGAGCTATGCTGGACATTTCATTATTGAGGAGGGCTCTACTGGACATTTCATTATTTGGCCGCTATGCTGGACATTTCACCATTGGGGGAGCTCTGCAGGACATTTCATTATTGAGGAGGGCTCTACTGGACATTCCATTATTGGTCGGCTGTGCTGGACATTCCATTGTTGAGGAGACTCTGCTGGACATTTCATTATTAAGGGCACTCTGCTGAGTATTTGATTGTTGAGTGCACTCTTCTGGACATTTTATTTAATAGTAGCCTCTGCATTTTCCATTCTAGGCTTATACACAAGTCTATAAGTTTTCCAAGTTTTTTTTTTGTAAAATTAGGGGCTTATACTTGAGTCGGCTTATACTGTAGTATATATACAGTATGTAGCATTTTAAGATGTATCTAATGAGTTGTCCATTAAAGTTGTGTTTAAACAAGTTCAAGTAAACAAACAAGTTCACAAACAAGGTGAACTATCAACTTTGCTGAATGGAAGGAGAATAACATTCATTTAATAAATTGATCATTAGAAAGTGTAATTGCCTCTATAAAGCAGAAGTTTGGGCCATTTGCTTTCAGGCATGTATCAACACAATGCCAAGAAGGAAAAAGAACAGCAATGATTACTCATCAGTCTTGGAAGGATTTAAAAGCCATTTTTAAACATGCAGTGAAAAAAAATATTCATACATGGAAAACATTGAAGACAGGTGACAATGTTTTAGGAATGGACATCCAAGCAGATTCACTCCAAATTCAAACCAGGCTTAAAAGGAGCTTCTTCTCAGACTCTGCAAGCCTCATTTAGTATGTTAGATGTTCAAGTTCATAACATAACAGTTAGAAAAATTCTGAAAAAATATGGCTCCTTGGGTTGGTTGGCCAGTATAAAGACACTTCTTCCTAAAAATGTAATGGCAGCATGGCTTAAGTTTTCAAAATTGCATTTAAACAAACCACAGACATAACTGTCTGCAATTTTATATTCAAAAGGGGCAGCCTCTTCCTGTACAGACATTGGTGACTTATGTTTTTTCTATTTTCATATATCTTATGGGAGAAGTTCAGGATTTATATTGAACTATTTGTGCTCACTATTTGGGTACATTTATTACTTTTTTCTTGACAGTGTATGTGTGATAACCAGGATTTTAACCACAGGGAAAGTTCAATTTCTACCTCATCATAGGCAGCTTGCGATATTTGTACACTGTATTTAGTGTGTTTTTAATATATGCCAATAAAATATTTATATTATAGTATTTAAATTGAGCCCTTTCTTGAAAAAACAGATCTTGTGCTGTTTTGATTGTTCATCGTTTGCTGGTGTTGAACTAGATATATCTAGTCTACCATTGTGACCTATATTAGATATTAGATATATCTGCTCACTGCTCTCACAACTCTGCTTCCTCCCCCTCCTTCTTCCCCTCCCTTAACCATGTTCTGCAGGTAAATCTCAGCTGACATCTGCATAAGGGGAGGGGGAGGAGGGAGCAGGATCTAGAGTTTTTGATAACAGTCAGCAGATAATCACGATGACTCCATGACTCCAACCAGTTTGCTAGTAGAGAGCCAGTTATACTTTAATCATCTTTTAAAAGTGTGTGGAACCAATAATGTTAATTATAAAAGCTGATTGGGAAACAGTATTAAAAAGGCTATGGGAACCTGTCATTAGCTGAAAATGTGAAATCCTGGTAGGGTTACTTTGAGACTGTCTAGTCTAGCTTAGCACCTATTGCAGTAGTAGTTTAGTTTACATCAATATATAGCTGTAGCTCGTTTCCATATTTTTCTCTCACTTTTGCCATAATAGCTGTAAAAGTATCTAAGACCCTTGATAAATATGGTACTAAGTATTTTGCACTAATTACAACAGAATTACACAGTGTCAGCTGATAGTGATGAGGACATCTGGGAAATAGAAATAGAAAAGGATAGAAATTTTCAGGGAAATAATCACCTTTCAGCACTTTAGAACAAATAAATAGGATACTAAAATACATATTTTGGTTTAATAATAAAGCTTTATTTACATAGCACCAGCTTATTCGTCAGTCCTTTTGGTAATATTCACTAGTACTACTAGCAGTGCCTGAATTTTCATAATTTTGATTAGCTTGGTTCTAAACATATCTTGTGAAAATACAGTGCTGAAGAATAAGAATATAAACCAAAACCCCATTCATATGAATTGTACAGTGCTACAGTATGTTGTGGAACTACACTGTAGATTATACAAATTATATGCTGTGATAGACATAAAGAAGAATCATACTTCCTTTTACACCTTGATACCAAAATATGGGGTTCAGCCAGGCACTAATTGAAGTTGATCTGCCTAATGGGTATTCCTTATTTTGGCATAATATCAATTAGTTGACAACTATGACATGTCGGTGGATAGCTGTACCGAGTTTGGACCAATACTAATACTTTTCTAGTTGTGACTCAATTTCAATGAAACCATAAAGTCACAAAAAATTCCATTTCCATGGATGGCTGTTCACAGCTTAAATATAAGACTGTGTAGGTCAATAATAAAGCATTTTCTTCAGCATGCCTGATTTTATAAGTTTTTATTACTTGCTTTTACTTCCCAATTTCCTACACTTTCTACTGCATGAGAATTGAGTTTGGGCTGTTTCTAGTTAAAGATGGACATGAGGTCACAAGTGAGAATTTAGAAAAAGAATCTTATGTCTGCTTATTCTTCTATGTAGTGTCTCTTCTTGCAGTCAAAACAGAGCCAATGAACAGCAATGAAACCACCACCACAACTGGAGATGGATCGCTTGACACTTTTACTGGGTCAGGTAAAGCAATCTGATGACATATTACACACACTAAAGAAGCAGAAAATGTGTAATCCAGACTAATACACACATCCTCTGAAATTTCAAGTCTGGCAACAGCCTTGTTAAATTTTGTGAAAGTTTCAAAATGGAATAGGTCCAGAATTTCATGCCTGTAAATGCCTGCAATTAGTTATCAAGCATAAATTTTCTTTAACAGTTAAGACATCGTAGGGAACTGGAGATTTAGCAAATGCAGGGTATTCAGTCTGCAGCTCATTGCAGATGTCATTTTATTACTAATGCACATTTAATTGGGATGCTTTTAGCTTTATATTAATTCAAGGCTTGCAATCTCTTTATAGGTGGATATATGATACTATATGTATAGGATTGGTAGCATGCCAGTGGGATCTATTATACAGGAATGCATAATCAGTAATTAAAAAGGAATTCCTCACAATATATATGTATCCATGGAAACTATACACAATCATTTATAATTATGGAATTAAGGGATATTAAAAAATAGCAATCCTTAGGGCCTTATTCATTGACCTTAAAAAATGGGCCATGCGGATTTTGTCAAAGAGCCAAAGTTAAACTCCTCGCCTGGATGAGTCCTCTCCCCAAGCCAAAACAATCCACTTATCCTCACTGAAGTGTGGGGGGAGGAAAATGACAACTGTTCTGAGGGACACAAGACATCTTTGCATGTAATCGTTTAAGCCCCCACATAATCATTGTATTTTGGGGACCTGCTCTGCATTTGAAGTGAACCTGTACTGTCCAATCACAATAGGGCATTTATATATGAACAAATAGATATGTAGGTATAAAAATAAGGCTACATTTACATGGCGTTCTTTTATGACACTCCGCGTGTATGCCAGGAAAGCTCCCTGCACTGAGAATTTTTCTTGGATACTGTGGGAAACACAGGATGGAAAGATGCAGCAAGCTACATCTTACATCCTGCTCCCAGTTGCTGAGAGACAGATACACACATTGCAGGCATTGAAGCCTTTGAACTGCAGGTATGACATCCACCCCTGGCCTCCGCTGAGCATATGCTTCATATAAGGTCAGTTATGTCACTCAGGAGACACTGTAAACATCGGTGGACAAACAACACAATGTGAACACGATTGTGTTGTTTTAGTAAATATCTGAAGTCCCTATAATAATATGGGGCACATTTTCTTATATCTGTGTGTAAAGGTATTACTGACTTGACAACACTGATCCACAAAAAGATGCACCTAACATATTGAGGTGTGTGCAAAGGAGGTCAATACATGAATTGCAATCTCAAGTCTTGGTAAATCCTCCTCCAGTGAGTTTCTGAGACATCCTCAATATTTCCTGTTTTAAAGGACTTCTACCACCAGGATCAAGGATTGTAAACCAAGCACACTTTCATGTTGGTGTGTGTCCTCTCTGGCAGGATCCACTCTTCTTTAAGCTTCCCATGTCCTTGTTATTAAAGAAAAAAGTTTTTAAAAATATTGCAAATGAGCCTGAGGGGCTTCAGGCTCCATATTTATTAATGGAGCCCAGAGCCCCTTAGGCTCATTTGCATCATTTTAAAGACATTTTTTGTAAAAAACTGGGCGTAAGAAGCTAAAAGAAGAGCGGATCCTCTTAGAGAGGGCACATATCATTATGTCCGTGTGCTTGGTATACAATCCTTGATCCTGTAAGACTACAATGTGGGCATGGCTACAGTATGTTTATGATTCTAGCACAGAAAAATATTGCAGATTATACCAACCTGCCTCTTCTAGGGTAAAGTTGTATGTGTACAGATGTTTATAGCACATGGACAGTATTTTTTTGCTTGTGGGCAAATGTTTGGCAAAAAACAAGACCACTAATAAGTCGTATAAATGATACAGTCTAGTAAAGTTGCTGGGCATTTATCATCCAGCCACAGCTCGTATGCTGATCTACCGGATTTATGACTGTCTGGACAAAGGGTACTCGCTGTAGAATTTATACAGGATTAGTAAATCTGTATTATCGTGTTTTATGCCTAATGTCAATGGGGTATTTACCACAAAGCACACAGCAGTAAGGTGGTCCTACTAAGTGACTGACATTTTTAACAATAAGTTAGAACTTGGTTAATTTGAGGCAAATTCTCTACAGCTTTTTATATTTTCTTCAGAGAATTTTAAAAATACTGAAATGTATCTCATCCTGTAGATCTTGGCAATTGTAAAATGAATACACCAAGGAATAAATATAACCTTGTCCGGTTACGTGCATAGTATAGATTGGTAGATGGGAACATTACAGGAAAAATGTCAAAAAACCCTTATACATACCGGCAAGCTGTAATGCAATACCATACATGATGGCTTCTAGGAAGATGACTTTATAGATCTATGTATAGTATGTCATTAGAAATGTCAGCTTTCTCCAGAGAATAGAGGTTTTCCCTGAAGGACAGAGTTTTCAATAATTCTCTATTGCAAAATGTTATTTATTGGTTAACTTTAACTGCATATTGATAGGAGTGGACCTAACCAGTCATGAAACCTTTTCCGGTCCATGGGCCGCATTGTCATACTGCTACCCTTTAGGGCACTCAGAGCCATTTCTGTGGGCACTCAGACCATCACCCCAGGACAGAGTTCACCTGACAGGAACAAATCCACTGCATCTTCCTGCAGTCCCAGGCAACTTAAGAAAAGCTGCTCGAAGCGCTATTTTAAAGTGACACTTTATTGGCTGTTTGGAACTGTGGGAAAAGTGAGAAGGTGTGGACAGGGCTGCATTATCTTTGGAGGTCCTCCTGCTGGACCTTTCATTCTTCCTCTACAGAGAGACCCTGGAGGGAAGCTACAATGAGAGTCTGAATTTTCCCACCTTCCTTCAACTGTATTGGTTGCATCAGGGAGCCGATACGATTGAAAGATGTAGAAAAACAGGTAGCAATAAGTTATTGCTTAAAATGCCATGTTGGCACTACACGGTAAATAAGTGGATATTGGTTGTAGCTTGGGCACTCGGTCTCCAAAAGGTTCGCCATCACTGCTTTAGGGGGCCGCACTATTAACCAAAACTCTAGATGCACCAAAGACCACAGTGCATCCCAAAAACCACTGCTTCATAATACTGCATTTGTATAATAAGTAACATAGACCTCAGGGCAGACTACAATACAGCGCACAAACAAGACAATAATAATGATGGAAGTTGCCTGAACCCATGCAGCAAGTAATTGTGAATAACTGCCTGCACTCATGGGGCTCTAATAGACCCCAGTGCTGTGCCCTGCCTTCAGCTAGCCAGCTAACCCTATTCTTACTTATTATATGCACATGCCGAGGTCAAACCTGAAATGCCACCTCCCTACTTTTACAAGAATATAATTATTATAATACTGCCTCCTATGTACAAGAATATAACTACTATAATACTGCCCCCTATGTACAGGAATATAACTACTATAATACTGCCCCCTATGTACAAGAATATAACTACTATAATACTGTCCCCTATGTACAAGAATATAACTACTATAATACTGCCCCCTATGTACAAGAACATACGTACTATAATACTGCTCCCTATGTAGAGGAATATATCTACTATAATACTGCCCCTAGCTACAAGAATATAACTATTATAATACTGCCCCTTAGGTACAAGAATATAACTACTATAATACTGCCCCCTATGTACAAGAATATAACTACTATAATACTGCCCCCTATGTACAAGAATACAACTACTATAATACTGGCCCTATGTGCAAGAATATAACTACTATAATACTATAATACTGCCCCCTATGTACAAGAATATAACTGCTATAATACTGCCGCCTACGTACAAGAATATAACTACTATAATACTCCCCCCTTTGTACAGGAATATAACTACTATAATACTCCCCCCTTTCTACAAGGGTATTACTAATATAAAACAGCTCTCCACCGACAGCTAAACCCCCTTCCACCCGGTCTTGTCTCTTCTGGGGGATCTTTTATATAATTTGTTGGAAAATACTTTACTTTACATGTATATTTTACATGTCCCCCATTCATGGTCATAAAAGACACATAGGGGAAATTCTCATTGAGCGCTTTGTTCTGTGGTCCTTTCACTGCTGCAGGTCGAGGCTGCAATATAAGGTCATGATCGCAAGCTGCAGCAGTGAAGGAATGGCCAGCTGAGGGAGATGAAAAGTCTCATTTATAGTGATGCACAGGAGACTCTTTTCTCGAGATGTAAACTGCACTAAAGAGTAGAGGGGATGTCCTTCTACCTCAAGCTCTACCAGACACTCAGTCCTATGTAATATACACCTCTAACCACCTTAACCCCTACCAGACATGCAGTTCCATGTAATATTCACTTCATGTCACCTCAACCCCTACCAGACATGCAGTCCCATGTAACATACATCTTATGCCACCTCAACCCCTACCAGACACGCAGTCCCATGTAACATACACCTAATGTCACCTCAACCCCTAAGAGACATGCAGTCCCAGCCCCATGAAACATTCACCTCACACTACCTCAACCCACACCATGCAGCCCTATGTAACATACACTGCATGCTACCTCAAGCTGCAAACACGTAGTCCCACGTAACAAACATATCTTGTACCAATTAAACTCCTCTGACCTTACTTCAATTATATCAGCCATTCCTGTCAAGCACCTCACCTTCATACACGTGTGCACACACTAGCACCATGAGTACTCTCTTCTCTATGTGCAGCCAGCCATTAAAGCTCCTCTACTTCCTGCACTGTGAAGAGACTATGTAGAAAGCCACACCCCACTCCAGAGGCTCCACCCCTTTCTGTGACATCATACCTGCCAGGAGTAGCTCCACTCTTGGCGCTACCTTTACTGCATACGTTTTACTTTATTTTTGCGGCAACGTTGAAATAACTTTCTCTATCTCAGTCCAACAAGGACCCGGGTTTCATTATTAGTGAGTACCATGCTTTCTCACAGTTGTTCAGCAGGGGTTCAAAATTGCTACCTTTTCTGGAAGAGAAGGTCTCCCTCCCTTCTGGAAACATTATCAACGAAAGTCTAGTTCTCTGTTGCCGACCTTGGGACCTGCAGATGTGCTACCTGGGACCTGACATCTAAACAAAGAATGGAGCAGGATTTCCAGCTGTGTTCTCTGTTGTTATTCTGACAATGGGAGCTGGAAGGCCAAGATCATTGTTATATTATATTATTATGACACCCCCTCCCTCCAAGCTTATATTTTTGACCTGTCCTATGAAAAGTTCATAAATATTCCAAAGCTGGAAACCCCTTGAAGCTTTTTATAAATAAATGACACATTATACTAGAACTATACACAAAAACAATGGGGCATATTTATCATATGGCATCGCATGATTGCTTCGCCGCTGCATTTTACTTGCTGCATGATTGCTTCCGCCTCTTGTTGTATAGGGGCAGCGAGTGCGCTGGTGTGGGGACAGTAACACCCACTCCCGGCCGGCCACGCCCCCCACCTCATGCCCCACTGGATAGGTGTCGGAGAGCGCAAAATAATTGCAAGTGCTAGCAAGAAGATAGCATCTGCAATAAATATGCCTCAATATGTGTACATAACTATGTGATATTCTTCTGCTCTTCTGCTGCCTGCAGACTGGCCTGTATACTCAGTTCAATAGGTTTTTCTATAGCAATACTTTAGATTTTACATTGAATTTTACATTTAAATTTTTCAAAATTTCAAAAGTTTAGATTTTTTTTTTTTTTTGGTAGACCTCCTTTAAAGACTCCATACAGGCAAAAGAAAGACAAGAGGTAGCAGCACTCACCCAAAAATCTTCTTTATTCAAGATGGTGCATAAGACAGGGAGTGCAACACAAGAAAAACTTTGGCGACGGGCCGTTCTGCGCACTCCTGCGCTTTGTCTAGCCGTATAGCCCTGTCTTATGCACCATCTTGAATAAAGAAGATTTTTGGGTGAGTGCCGCTACCTCTTGTCTTTCTTTTGCCTGTATGGAATACTTACCTATGTGTGCTGAGCACCACCCACATGTACCAGTTGAAACCCAGCCTGCACCACGGTGCCCTTGCCATCGATAACTCTTTCTTTTTGGTCTGGCGGTGCCGACATCTGGCCAGGCAACCTGCTTGGTGTCTGGATCCTTTGTTTCATTGACTCCTTTAAAGACTGCAGAGCATTTGCTCTACTATATTGTTATAACATCGCAGATAGACCAAATGCTTTATTAGACCAAATTAAGTACAGCAATGTTTTTAGAACAACTCTTGAATGTTCGCATACGATCCATTCTTTTATTAATCAAGATTAAAATACAGGAAGGAACATAGCCTTATTGGACAAACTCATCCAACATGCTTGGACAGTTTTGTCTTCATAGTCACTATCAGGGGGGGTTTGGTGGGGAATTGTTTAAGGGGCCCTGACTAGAGAGGAGCCCAGGCACCCCCGAGTCCCATTGCAGTAGTGGGGTGCCGGCACAGGTTCTCCTGCACAGCCTGAGTTCCTTCTGGTATCTATTAACTGCAGCAGGGGACGGAGAAGAGAGGAGGGGGCGGTGCACAGAACAACCCAAGCTTAGAGTACAGAAAGAGGAAGTGTTTAACCCTTTGTCTGCAGATTCTGCTAGAGGGGGCACACACCAGGCTCTCAGTCTGCTTGGTTTACAATCTTTCATCCTGGTGGCACATGTCCTTTGATGGAAACCTGTTGGAAAATTTGTTAGTCAGAGCTCAGAAATTCCTAGTTGTGGCCCTGTATGTCTTAAGACATAACTGTTGGAACACATTGGTTTTTGTTGATGAATAAAAGAATGGATTATCGCACTGAAGTCACGACTGTGGGTGAGCTGCATACAAAACTGTTTTTGTATATATACTTATTTACTTACCGATAAATAAAGAAAATGCCCCAGATTTATTAATTGGCTTGCACCAGCTTTCTGTCAGTCTTTGCACATAAAAACATGAAAACTTGGTGCACATGTATTTATGATGTGTTTGCCTCACTAATAGTAGATCTGGCCAATGTATCCAAATTGTCAGATATAGATCCAGGGAATTTTAATTCTACAATTATGTATAACATTTTCAGTCAATTTAATGGTGTTTTTATTGGTGATTTCACCAGTAAAACTTACATTTCTAAAAGTAAATGATTACTGTATTAGTTTGTTCAAAATGTTAAAAAAAGCTTAAAAAATTGTGTGTGTGTGAAGTAACAATTTGTAATGGAAAAGACTCTGCAGGGATACTCTGCTCTCCACTGCAGTTTTTTGCATATGCAGGAATGTTGCTTGGACATTCTGCAGGGAATCACCCAGTGTGTTTGCAGCCTTAAGGCTACAGGCACTTGTATTGTGAATTTACCCATACTCAAGCAATTGTTTGGGGCCCGGAGATCAGGGCCAAACACATTGGTGGAATACAGCCAATTGTTCAGCACCAGTTGTTAAAATAAGTTGGATACATACTGACATTCCCCCCGTCTTTTATAGATTGTAAATACTTCTTAAAGCTAAACTCCCTGCTCCTCCATTCAGAATAAAACTGTGCATGAGGGCTGCCCCTTAGACATAACTTTTCTTGGGGCATCGTAAATAGCATACCCACCGCGGCATGTCACTGACACAGGCAGTAGGTGATTCTCTGTATTTACACAAAAAAATGGAGACAGGTAGTAGGGTTATGGGGAGGATTGAAACCATCCCCCCAAAATTAAACCGGAGCCTAGTATATGGCTCTATACTAGGTCACCCTATCAAGTACCACACTTAGTCAATATTTATCCACAATAATCATATTGAATACAAATCTATCTCTCAGACTGAAAGGAAAAAAGGACCGACTAAAAAGGTGCGTATAAACAAGGAAATCTTTATTGGTAACATTTAATACTCATGAATAAAATGCATTAAAATTACAAGTGGTGGGACAAAGAAAGAGAAAAAGCGGACCGACCCGGACAGGATGGAGTGGGAAAAATTTTTTGGGAAAAATAAATAGTGGTATGGTAAGAGACTGAACCAATAAAAGCTTAGTGCTTACATGTTAAACCATGGTGATTGGGTTCGTATCAACAAAGTGGTGATAGTGATGACCACTGTGGTGCATGTTATATATAATAGATGCACTACCCTAGGCCCAGGCTATGTAACCTGTAGCTATTAGGGGGAAAAGTGTCAGCTCTTACCAGATGGTGAAAAATGTGGAATTTGGCCGCTGTCCAGAGGCTCCGCGTCCCCGACGTACGTTTCTGCTCAGGGTGAGCCTTCATCTGGGGGTGGGGTCCTCCCATACTGGGGCCGGTATATAAAGAAAAGAGTGGACCAATAAGCGTCTATAGAAGGACGCATGTGACCACGGGATCGCGGGTCACGTGATGCGGGGCCGCAAAATCGCGGCCAGCGGAGTCACGTGCTGCAGTATCGTGAGATCACACGGAATGCATCAGAATCTGATGGCTGACAAGTATCTAAGGGGCGCATGCACAGAAGCGCCCCCGAAACAAATATGTCTCTTACAGGTACTGCATGGATACTGCATCTTACAGGTACTGCATGGATAAACATGGTCATTGAAGATTGGTATTCAAATGGCTAGTGCTAGCACAATCATATAAAGCCATATTTAATCATATAAAGCCATAATTGAAATTAATAATCGCCCAGAGGTTCTCTGTATTTGTCTGGGATCAGGAGACTGGTCTGATGCAAGACAGCCCAGTCAGATTTCATAAATAAGGTATTATAATCTTTATTTATATAGCACCATCAAATTTCTCAGCGCTTTACAAATCAAAGATAATATTACATTACAAACAGTCATAATAATATGAGTGAGGGCCCAGCTCACAAGAGCTTACAGTCTACGGGAGTCATTTATCTTTAGTTTTCTTCCTGTTTTTTGTGTCTGTCTGTATTTTTTGGGCGCATTGCAATTTTTGTGCCTTTTTGGGGACATTTTGAAATGTCTGCCGGACATTTGTTTTTTTTTTCGTCAATAAGACACATTTATCTTATATTCCAGATGTGCTAAATGTTGCAAATTATTTTTATCATGTCAAATTGTTTAAAATTTGCAACATTTTTTGGAGAAAAAAAACTCCAAACTAAACCATACTTAAGGAAAACTTGGGAAATGGAAAGAAGTGACTTGAGACACGTGTGCGACATTTTTGCGACACTTGTAACAAATGTCTCAAAAAGAGATCTTTAAAAAATACCCCATTTAACACAAGGAAAAAGTGAGATTGATACATTTCCAAAGAAGCAGACAGAAAAATGACAGGCAAAAACTATTCAAAAGAAACAGAGATAAGATAAATGACCCCCTAAGAGAAGGCTTACAGTTACTTTTATGATTTTTTCCATTTCAAAAAGTTAAAAAAGCTTTCTGCTGCTCTAATAAAAATTATAATTATAGAATATACTCTCCACATGAGGTGCTGCTAACACTCTTTACTTAGTATATTTTCATTTTTAGTAAGAATTAGGATTTATTTTACCTTGAAACCCAGATGAACATAATTGGATTTAATAAGTTTGTTACACTAAAAGTGTCTAACATTAATCATTTTGAAAGTGAAACATGAGTACTTGGCCTATCATTGCCCTGTATGTTTTCTCTATGGATTTCTGATGATGGGATGGGTTCACCATTATGCTGAATGTATATTTGGCATGCATCTGTCTTAATAGAGACAGATGGTTAAGTGAAAAAAACTTCTGGACTAAAATTGGAGCTAGTCCACATAAGATAAAGATTTAGTATGCCACGTCGAGAAGATGAACTGCAGCCAGTCGGTGATGCTGAACCCCAATACCAGCCTTGCATGCTACGCAGTTAGTACCCAAATAATGATTCAAACTGAATACATTAGGTGCTTCTTGTAAGATATTGCTCTGAACTAACCATCTGAATGTGATTTTGCATGGCTATCACTTTATATTGACTATGGGTTCAGTACACTTCATTTCTAACCAATGCATGTGAAGTCAGATTTTACCTTTCTGCAGCAAACTTATTTTTAGTTCCTATGACATGAAGCATTCTCTTGCAGAGCAGGCCCCCAAATAATTGCTGTTGCCAAGATGTAGATTTAGTTCCGTACCAAATCCTTCCACTCTTTGTAGTCCTATTTTACACTAGAATAACTCATTTTGTCAGTATTTATGATCTATGCTAAAGCTGTTAGAGCGTGAATGCAAGTTATTTATGGTACTAAGTTTTGTAAGCGTGTTTTATGTTTTACAGTAATAACAAGCAGTGGCTACAGTCCAAGATCAGCACACCAGTACTCGCCTCAACTTTATCCCTCTAAGTAAGTGACAAGTTTTTTAACTTATGGAGAAAACTGTATATAGTTGTGTTAAGCACCGGGTCAATTAATAGATGTGTTTCAATTCTTCTGGAACTGCTCCATTTTTGTTAGAACAAATATCCAGCAGTATGTAATGAGTTAAACTCTAATGTAGCATTACATGAAAAGTTATGCTTCATCATATCTGGAAATCTATATGTAGTGTTAAAACTCTGCATGAGAAGATTGCTGTAACGTAAAACAGCTGCTGAGAATTTCATGCTCTTAAATGCAACCATGTCACCCCTAACCATAAACTCGAAAACTGCCTGGAACGTGTTCACCCTTGTATTAACAATAGGACGGTAATATAGAAAATGGGGTTTATTCTTTAAAAAATAAAGAGGAACTGTGCTATAAAGTAGCTCCACTTTTATTCTTCTGGCTCTATATCACACTTAAAATGAAATTGCCTCTTTAAGACCACAAGTGGTTGTCCTACAGTGTATATTTATGTCCCTCCAAATTATACAATGGTTACAAAGTTTTTGTCTTTCATTGTTTCTATGAGAAATGTACAGTACAGTTCTGCTCAAACACCTTAGTGAAACTGCTGCCTCACAGCACCTCAGCATTGTATTACAGGACTCAATTATTGATGAACCTGGGGGATGTGCTCTGTTAACATGAATACATTGCTTCATTCAGCAACCCCAAATGTTGCATGCAATATAAAGAAGTCATCAACTCCCCAAATATTTTTGCCTTTTGGAAACCCCTGAACAAATTGACTACTATCAATGACAGCCTCAGTCACTCAAAGAACCCCTGGTTTTATATAAAAAGTATCAAATAGTTGCAGCTAGAATATGGCCAGCATCCCAGCTGCCCAATGTGTATCTATATGCCTTTGTTTTTAGCTCCAATTTATTGGTTCCATTCTGGTTGAGATGCTGGCAGAAGATAATAGGGCTTATTTACTAAGGGTGGCGAATCACACTTTCGTCTGACTGTTTTCGGGAATTGTGCAGCTGTGACAGGTATTTAACAGGGGTGTGTGTTGGAATTGTGTCGCACGCGATGGGATTGTGGCGCAGCTACGCTGGTTTTCATGCAACATAAATTCGGGGGCGTGCCGTCAGACAATCCAACTGATCAGACTGAGTGGGATTTAACTTGCAAATTGTGTCTCAATGGACTTATATGCACCACAAAAAAGAAGGTGAACTCCGTCTGACCTAAGTGGGGAAGCGACACATGCAGGATATCAGGCGCACGATTAAAGTGAATTGTGACACAATGCATTATAGTTGGGCTATGCACTTTTGGTGAACTCCGCCGGACAGGTAATGTGCCCCAATGATAGTCAGTTGCACATCCAAGAGAAACCAAGAGAAACCCCCTGATGTTCCTGTTGTCTGACCTACCTTGTTTATATGTCCTTGTAGCTATTTTTTAGTAATTTTTTGCGCTGTTTCCAGTAAGCCATTTTATATTTCAATGTATGGAAATTGCTTCTCTACAATCTTTATATACATTTTTGTAGAAACACTACATATATAAATCATTTTACAAAATCCACTACAACAGCTGATTCTAATGCTGACAGCTATGCATATCTTTTCTATATATTGGCATCCTAATGTCTGTAGGTTTCATATTCACATGGGGATACTCCTGTTGTATTCCAAGAATTACTGGATACATTACTAGGAAAATTTTGAAAATAGAACAATGGCCCAAATTTATCAAAAGGGAGGCATACTGCATGGTCTTAAATTATCTGGCGCATCCTTCACTCCTCTGGAAGTGTGCACCATCTTTTTTTTTAGGTTCCAAAGTACGTGACACAATTCTGTATTAAATGTGTCGCAAACTCCGATTAAGCACTCACACTGCCCTTTCTTGATGACATAAAACTGCAGCTACGGCACAAAACTGGCACAGACACTTCTAAAATACATGTGCAATACCCAAAAATGTTCTTTTCAATGCAAAGTCAGATAGAAAAATGGCACATCCACAATAATGGCCACTGTGTATTGATAGCTGTTATATTAACAAGGGATTTTTTTTATTTTTAGGCTCAATGCACACAAGCATGTTACATCTGTTGTGTGGAACTGTGATACATTGGAGCACATTTACTTAGCCGGCCGCTGAAGTATTGTCCGACAATAATGCACATGCGCTCGATATCCTGCATGTGTCGATTCCCCGATCAGGTCCAACAGAGTTCACCATCTTTAAAATGACGCATGTAAGTGCTTGGGCTTGCGACACAATTTGAATGTTAAATTCCGCCCTCAGTCCGCATCAGTTGGATCATTATGCCCCCTAAATTGTGTCGCATGGAAGCCAGCGCCATAGCGCCATAATGCCAGCACAGACACCTGTTAAATACCCGTGCAAGTCGTGTAATCCCCGAAAAAGGCACACAGTCCGATGAAAGTGAGTAGCGCGACCTTTAGTAAATGAGCCCCATTGTCCATAAACCTCTGTGGAGCCCTGCTGTATTAGCCCTACTCCATATTCCAATGATTTTTTACAAAAAAATTTTTCAATATGATTGAATATAAATCAAACAAAATAAATGTTTCACTTTCCTTTAATGAATGTAACACAAAGCTATTCTCTGCTTATAAATAGACTCGGATGGTTAGGGCCCACCAGTAAGATCTGCCTCCACCGTACAGCTACATGCAGCTATTTATTAAACATTTGCAAAATTCCTAAAACATAGTTGATAAGTGGAAGGGCAGGTCAGAAAGAGAAAGCGCTTAAAGGGAAGTGTTTGGTTACCATAAATAGGTATAATAGTGCTACAGATGGGCAAATATGAGGCACAATTCTAACTCAGGTTTACGTTTTATATTTTGGGTGCTGTCACCATACAAATCATTGAGACACAGTTCTATCACTGATTGCAATAAGATGTAATGGTGAGGCAAGCTACAGCGACTGGCGCACAGCAAAATCCAGACAGGATAGACAGGAAAGACTGGGAACAAATATGTACGCAGGTGATCAATATGGTGAAATAAAAGAGGCGTAAAAAATATAACACATGCTTTTAAGTATTGGGGTCCTACAATTGTTGTTGTAGTATGAGGTGATACACCTATGAATAAACCCTACAAGACATGGTGATGAATTCATAGTAAATTCATAAAATATCTAAACTCTGGTTATATGAATATGTTATGCAGGAGTACATACATATAAATATAAGAGACAGTAGTAAATTCATGTTGATTTCATAACAACATTAATAAACAAGTAAACAAAAGTATGAGAAAGTTATATCCCTTTAACTACTAATAATGATAATGATTATAATGACTCATAGCAATATAACAACTAATGTATGTCCCTATGGTCTGATTAGTCTTTGTATACTTATTTATTAAATCATTATAATTTTTTTTTTACTTGAATTTACAACTACTTCTATTTTGCACTGCTACATATTTTAAATATATTATTTTAAATATTTTATGAATCTATCATGAATTTATTAACATGTTTTCAAGGGTTTTTTTTTTAGATATAAAAGACATATATAAATTAACTAAACATGTAGCAAAACACATATATTCCCAATAATGGTAACTCCCCAAAGCATGCATGAATTATTTTCATGATATCAATGTATATACACACACATTTATTCCCAGTGTTGTTCAGACATGCACAAAAAATGCGCACCTAAACGGGCGGTGGTTTGAGCCTAGTTGGAGTTTGCAACGCATACAATACAGGGCTTTTAGGGGGCTGTGTGACGTCACATAAGCCTGCCGGTCGCTGATTGGCTTACAGGTCTGCAGATGTCATCGGGGGTGTTCCTTTTTCCTTCCCAGAGTTCTCTGCCCCATGTAACACATTGGGGCTCATTTACTAAGGGTCCGTGGGACGGCGATTCCTTTGGGTTTCCCGAATATTTCCATTGTGCTCTGAATTGCCCCGGGTTTTTGGCACACACGATCGGATTGTGGCGCATCGGCGCTGGCTTGCACGTGACAGATATCGGGGGGCGTGGCCGTCGGACAACGGATTCAGACAAACCACGGAATTTAAAAACGGAATTGTGTCGCAAGACATGCACTCACATGCACCAGGAAGAAGCAGGTGAACTCCTGCAGACCTCAGCGTAAACTTCGTATTCATGACGAATCAAATTTTCCTTGAAACTTGTATCAAATTCCACTTTGTTCAAATCGATTCGCTCATCTCTACTAATCAGACCATAGGGACATACATTAGTTGTTATATTTTGTCTTGTCAGCACAGTGCAGCCGCAAAACAAAACTAGCACAAACACTTCTTACATACTTGTGCAAGCTCCAAAGATTTTCTTTTCAGTGCAAAGTAAGAGAGAAAATTGGTATAGCCAGAATAATAGATCTGGTCCATTGTGATCATAAGACCCTTTAAATAAAGTCATCAACCTGATTACTATATACTTGGATTTTGGTGTCCGCCAATCCCCATTGATTCTCTTTCAGTAAAACAAAGCTGACACATTGCTTTTAGAAGTAGTTAACTGTCTAGCCTTTGCCTCAGACTGTTATGGTAACCATAACTCAAGACATATTAGCTCTGTGAGTTATAATATTTCAATGATCTCTCATTTCTAGGCTTTATAAAGGCTTCATCTAGCTATCTTTATATAATCTACTTTTATTATATAATCTATAATAACCTACTATATATTTATGCATCTATAAATATATCATCTATCTATAACTCTTTATCATATTTCATATTAATCTTCTGTCATCAATCTACCTATCATGTGTCTATCTCCTGTAAAATTCTCCTGCAGTCCCATATTACCGACTATCCTATGATACTGTATGTAAACTACAAAGTGTTATTATTGTGCAGGGCTAAAGGAGCCTCTTACTGACTGTGACTGTTCATAAAATAGTTTTATTTTAGGGCCCCACTTTTAATTTTGCCCAGGGCCCCACTATGTCTAAAACCAGCCATACATCTAATTCAGTGGATCACCAGGAGGATTTACCTGATCACCTGTGAGGCAGTCTGGACCTGCATAACCACAATTCCCTGTCAGAGTTTTTGTACTCAGTTTGATGCATTCTTTTGAGCCAAAGCCAGTATTGGATATAAAAGTAAGCAAATGCAAAAGTATGTTAACATCTGCTCATTGGAGATCTGTTTGTTATAAAAGACCCAATGTTGTGCCAGATCTGGCATTCAGTGGGCACTTACTGTGCTGTACTATGTCTATAATTCAATTGAATAGAAAATGAGGTGGCACTCACCAGAGAAGGAACTTCATTCATTTTTATTTGAGCACAGCCGGCAAACGAGCAGATGCCGGCCACTTCACAGAGGAATGGGCATTTTGTGCTTGCACGCTTCTTCAAGCCAATGACTACTGGGTACTGGGCATTGCTGAGGCGATCAAAAGTGAGAGATTCTGTGATGGACACTTCTACTGGAGCCTTACATGCAGAAGTCAATACAACCTTCTTTATACCTTAGTACCTCCTGCTTAATTTGGATCCAATACTGGCTTTGGCTCTATTCTTTTAACACCACAGGAATAAAGTATACCATCATTTTCTATGGACCATAAGTATATAAAAGTGTATCATTTTGGCAATATTTTGGACAGTGATTGTTCAGACATCGAGAAGTAACATGAAAGAAAACAGTATATAGTTTTATTTCAGTAATATAAAATACACATATACACAATATATTCCACGCTTTGCATATGTTATTCGGCAAACCAGTTGTGTACAGCTAAGAACACTAACCATGTCTTATTAATCATAGTAGCGGACATCTTTCCTACTTTTATTTGGTTTCCAAATATGCAAATCAATGAAAACTTGCAGCATATGTTTGCATGCAAGTTACACCAATTTATATGACATGCAAGTCTGAACTAGTCTTTGTATAGGGTACTCAAAGTTTACCCCTCCCCCTATTTAGACATTGCATATTTGTCTTAATTCCATGGCATTGCAATAAAGGAGAGTAAATAAAAGGGGCCAGACTTTGTGGGTTCATTTAAACATTGTGTTAATTGTTCTTCTATTGGTAAATTCTTTCTCAACGTTATTATTGTATTATTGTATAGGCAGTAAGTAGTCAAGCCAGTAATTGTGCAGTTGCAAACATTCCTACACCTTCTTCTTTTTAGACAACATCAGATGAAATGTATAATTGAAACCTTCATCCTTTCCTGTTCCGGTTTTACGAACAATAAGCAGTATTGCACAATTCATTTGCAAATGTATTTAGAGGATTGGTTGGAGATAAGTTCCCTGGGAACTTAAATGGTTTCTCAATATTCTAGTGTTAATGACATCCATATATGTAGAGGAACAATGGGGCCTATTTACTAAGGGTCCCGCAGCCGCATTTTAGTCGGGTTTTCCGATGTTTTCAGGGATTGTGCCACTGGGACAGGGATTTAGAAGGGGATTGTCTCACACGCAATCGGATTTTCGCCAGATTTCATGTGACAGAAATCGGTGGCGTGCCATCAGGCGATACTACTGATTCGGACAGAGCGCAGGATTTAACTTTAAAATTGTGTCGCAAGCCTAACACTTACACAAGTGCTGCAAGCCTGGTGGCATCAAGCAGAAAATCAACTTTGAAATGAGCTGTTAATTGGTTGTATAAAATCAAGAAGGCAAAGAGTCTCACACTGAAGTCAAAGACAAAAAAAGGAGAGAAGGCCACAGCATCCAATAGGATGAAAAAAAGGTTAAACCTTTATTCACACAGGCATAGAAAAAAGTGCAACTTTTCAATTCACAATGAATCTTTGTCAAGCATGAAGTCAAGCTTTCCCCTCCTTAGAATGTCTCCTTCATTGTAATAAATTACCCTCCATCTAGTGACATCAGAAATCGGCTCTCCAGTTGATTATGTCAATCACAGCAGGGGGAAATTGTAAGTCGAGGTGAGCTTGACTTCAGTAATATACTCTCCTGCTACGTTTCTTTATACAACCAATTTACATCTTACTTCAAGGTTTATTTTCTGGATGCCATCAAGCTGGACCATGAAAGAAACATGTTCTGGAAGGTGTCTACTTGACAGTATACTGGTAATAGTTTATAGAGTCAATTTCTGCTGAAAGTATCTGTATATGAAAGAATATTACTTAATATGGTTTTGGAGAAACATTTTATAAACTACAAAACCCTCTTTGTTCCCTCTACATTGTATAATTTTAAAAATACTAAAAATGTAACAAAAATATTTGTAAAAAATCCCTAAATAGCACAGTGACAAAAAATACAGTGGAAAGATATATGGTAAATCGAATCAATGAGACATCTAGAATATAAGGATTAATAAATACTGTCTTGAATTTTTGGTTTCACCACACGTCTGGTTACATGTATATTTGTGTACATATAAAAGCCAATAGTTATTTTGTTTGTTTTAGACCCTATCCACATATTCTCTCAACACCAACGGCTCAGACTATGTCAGCCTATGCCGGTCAGACCCAGTACTCTGGAATGCAACAACCTACAGTTTATACAGCATACTCACAAACTGGACAGCCCTACAGTTTACCAACATACGGTATGCTTCTACTTGTCATGTTGTTTCACCCGTTTTTAGTGCCCCTTATCTTTTTCATAACATCTTACAAAAAATAATTGTATATTTCTCATGCAGATCTAGGAGTAATGCTTCCTGGCATCAAGACAGAAGGTGGTCTCCCACAAACACAGTCTCCATTGCAGAGCGGTTGCCTAAGTTACAGCCCCGGCTTTTCCACACCCCAACCAGGCCAAACTCCTTACTCCTACCAAATGCCAGGTATAGAAGTAAACAACATAAAAGTATAAGGAAAAGCCATACATATGATGATAAATAGTGTTAATAAATTCTTGTATTCTATGTGTATAAATTAATAATTCTAGAACAAGCTTTGCTACTATTCTGTAATGTGCCATTACTATTCTGTGATGTACCATTCCAACTGTCACACTGGAGTCAAGCTCTCCCCTTCTCAGAATTTCTGATTCATTGCAATAAATGACCCTACATGTAGGGACATCAGTAATCAGCTCTCCATAAATCTGGTGGATTATGTCATTCCCAGCAGGGGGCATTCAAAGTCTCGTGACAGTTGTCAAAGAGAATCATTTCAACAAATAATGACCATATATACTCGAGTATAAGCCTAGTTATTCAGCACAAAAAAAAACAAAATTGGCTTATGCTCGAGCAAAAAAAATATATATCAAAACTCACCTTTCCGGCTTCCCCCACTGCTTGCTATATACTAGGGCAGGGGGCTGGCTATATCCTGGGGGATATGGGCTGGCAGGCTATATACTGGGGGGCAGTTGCTGGCTATATATACTATGGGGCAGGGTCCAGCAGGCTATATACTGGGGAGGCTGTGACCAATGCATTTCCCACCCTCGGCTTATACTCAAGTCATAGGTTTTCCCAGGTTTTTGCAGTAAAATTAGGGGCCTCAGCTTATACTTGGGTCGGCTTATACTCAAATATATACGGTAGTCAAATAATTCATATATTTTCAGAAGGAAAAATAAATGGTTGGTCACATATAATTAAGTTTATCAGAGTAATTAAAATACCCTAATATCGTCACCATATTGTACTTACTTTGGTAAATTTTTCCGGTGGATTCACTGAATATCCTTGGCAAGACATGGGACCACATAGGAAGGCCTGTAAGTGTAAGCAAGAAGCAAGACACATGACCCATGAGGGCGAGGGGGATAGTTTACAATGGAAGGCACAATAAAGGCAACCCTATTAGTGTATATGGCCTACCCTTTTAAAGGATTGACAAATACCACTACAGGCGGTCCCCTATTTAAGAACACCTGACTTGCATAGGACCCCTAGTTACAAACGGACCTCTGGATTTTGGTAATTTGCTGTACTTTAGTCCTAGGCTACAATAAACAGCTGTAACAGCCATCACAGGTGTCTGCAATCCGATTTACATACAAACTCAACTTAAGAACAAACCAACAGAACCTATTTTGTATGTAACCCGGGGACTACTTGTATACATGTGTATGCATCCCTATTGTATGTGTCCATGCAATACATAGATTTCCCTAGTAAGAATAGCTGCATGCTCAGTTATCTATATTCTAAGAAGGGGTTTACAGATTGGACAACATAACAGTCTAAATTTTAATGAAGGTAATGATAATCTTATTACCACTGGATGTATTTGTGAAGACCTTGTGGTCCTCAGCTGTGTTATATAACCAGCAAGACTCTTTTACATGTGAACAGCTGTCTCAAGGTAAGTTATCTTATCTAAATTTAACTTTCTAATGGGCCAGAGAAGTTTTATGGGGGACATTAAGATTTCTTTACTCATCTTCCTAAACATATACCTTTATCATGGAGCAATGTACTGTTCTTCACAATAAATACTATCAACTCTTTCCTTCACAGGTTCAAGTTTCACCCCATCATCTAGTATTTATGCAAATAACTCAGTAACCAATTCAACAAACTTTAGCAATCCTCAACAGGTAAGGAAACTGTACTTAGGTTTGGACTGAACAATGATATCATGTCTTTTCACCATCTGCCTCCTATTCATGTCATCGTCAATGTCCTAAAGTAATGTATTAATTATGTTTACTTTTGTGTATAATTCCGTGCGAAAAAAAGGTTCATAAATTTTCAACAATAGAGGAAACCAACCCCAAAATTTATACACTGGAAAAGCATCTCATCCTGCAAAAAAAAATTCTGTCACGTGGCCCCAATTACGAAAAAAGGAGCAGGGCGCTCCTTCCCTTCTGTGCCTCGCTGTGCGCCCATAAAACAAGTAACGTCCACATGTGGGGTGCCACTGCACTCGGGAGAAATTGCTAATTTTAAGATGGGTTTTCTCTTTTTCTCTTTTGTAAATGTGTAAAGGACTAAATGAACGTATACCCGACAAAATATGACTATTGTAAATTTTACCTCCATTTTGATTTAATCTATGAAGATCTCAAGGGTATAACAATCTTGCTAAAAGCTGTTTCTCATAGCAGAATATTTAAAATCTCATTCAAAACAGTATTTATCCCCAAAATAGTCAATTCTGAAAATACGGAAAATCGCTATTCGATTTGTAAGCCATGTGACATCAAAATAAATTATCCAGACATTTCAAAATTATGAAAATGTAGAGTACACTTATTAACTTGTTAACTTATTTAGGTGGTAAATATATCTGCCTGAAAATGTAAGGATTTCAAATTTCAAAACATTTTCTTTTTTGTACATAAACGCAAAACTTATCAGACAAAATTTACCATTGAAATGAAGTACATCATGTGAGGTAAAAACAATTTAAGAATCGCTTTGATAAGTAACAAAGTTCAAAAGCTAAAACCATATACACCAACGCAAGTCAGAATACAAAAAATGGGTCTGGGCCTTAAGCTACATAATGGCTCAGTCCTTCAGGAGTTAAACAAATTAATCATAAAAAACTAAATAAATCTAATTCCTTTGATCTTTCTATATAACTGAGACCCTCCATATCATTTTTGTGGCTCTTCGTTGTAGCCTTTCCAGCTCCAGGGCATCCTTTTTATGGACTGGTGCCCAGAACTGTACAGCATATTTCAGGTGAGGCCGAGCCAATGCCTTATACAGTGGTAATATTACATCCTTATCCCGAGAGTCCAATACCACTTTTAATACATGACAAGATTTTGCTGGCTTTAGAGGCAGCTGATTGACATTGCATGCTGTTATTTATTTATGATTTACTAGTTCACCCAGGTCCTTCTCAACAAGGGACTCTCCCAGATTTACTCTGCAAGGACATATTTTGCCTTTGGATTATTGGCCCCCAGGTGCATAACCTTACATTTATCCACATTAAACCTCATTTGCCAAGTGGATGACCAAACACTTAGTTTTTCCAAGTCATCCTGCAGCCTATGAACATCCTCCATTGACTGTATTACACTACACAGCTTGGTGTCATCTGCAAAAATAGACCCAGTGCTGTTAATTCCTATCTCTATATCATTTATGATTAATCAATTATCAGTTAAATGATAGCTAATAAACTTTAAACTTAAATAAAATAATAGTTTATAAAAGTTAAAACTTAATTTTATAAATAAACTGAACCTTATTAACTATTTCACTTCTAAAACATATGCCCATGTTCACAGTGTTGGGAGATAATTTGAGGAGCTTGCTTCACCTGACAGTTCTCCTCAGTTGGAAATATTATACCAGATATACATCTGCGGAAGAATGTATATAAAACCACCGTAATGGATGAAAAGGCGAACAGTATGCCTTTTTTATAATTCCTCATAGCCACCTGTGGAAGAGGTTTAAGGAATGCGCTGTAATGATAGGCTATTGCACAGCATTCAATGTGACTAAGATTTTAAGACCAAGTATTTTGTAAGCGATTTTCTTTGGTTATGTGTTAATTCAATGGTAAATCTACCTGAAGTAACAGGATACTGGCTTCAACCTAGTGTTAAGTGCTAATTAATCCTCGCTCCTGCCAAATCTCAAATAATCATTTAACTACTTCACTTAATAAATTGTTCCTACTGTTCTAGGATTATCCCTCTTACACAGCTTTCGGCCAAAACCAATATGCACAGTATTACTCAGCATCAACATATTCAGCCTACATGACCCCAAATAACACAGTGGATGGCACCTCATCATCATCAACGTATCAGTTACAGGATTCGCTTTCTGGTCTAACAACCCAACCAGGTACAGATCTTCATGCAGGTAAACTCTAGATAGAATTGCCTTTAAGTAAATTTTCTAAGCGATATCTATGAACCGTAAACTTTATTTCCTGTGGGTGTCAAGACATTATTCTAACATATATAAAGAATGATAGCAGGTTTGGAGCTCATGTGAGCAGGACAGCAATATAGCAGGATAGAGGTGGATACTATGTAGAAGGAAAACTAACAAGACATTCTATGATATGTAAACTATAGTGTTTAGGACCTTTTCTGCATTGATTGTTATGGGTATAACATTTAAAATGAAACATGAGTAATTTCCTCAATGCAACTACAAGAGCGAAAAATTCTGTAACTGTCACTTTTTGTCCTTGTAGTACCAAATAAAAAGACAGTGGGGGAGATTTATTGAAAGTGTCTGAAGTAAAACTATTCTAGCTGCTCATGGAAACCAAACAGAGCTCAGATTTAATTTTATAAACACTTGTGGGAAATTGAAAGCTGAGCTCTGATTGGTTCTGCTCTTAGATACTTCTTGCAAATCTGCCCCACTAGTATACATAGTCCCTCCTTACTTCTAAAATTTACTATATAAACTAAAAATAAACATTTATGCTAATGAGCCTCCCTCTGCTTGATGTAATATCACTGCAGCAGATGAAGTTTTAGCACACAGCAGGAGGAGAAATTTTTCCTGCACACTGTAACAGCCTGGGAATCTGCAGCATGGAGGGGCTCTGGTAACACCCCATGGAGCCCTTTTGTCTCATTAGCATAATTGTAAAAGTTGATTTTAGAAGAAGGAGGCCATAGATAAAAAATTTAAGAAGATTGCCACAGTCACTATGCCTGGATCTATGAGTAAGTGTCCGGTAGATTTCCTTTAAGTTAAAAAAGTACCAATTGTGTATAGATTTTATGACAGCACTACCTTTAGGAAACAGCTGCCAATACAGTATCTTTATATTGGATGGAATTGGACTAAATTCCTTCTACACAAAACATCTAACAGCACTAGACTTTTTATAATTTAAAGGTTCAAATCCACAAAGATCCATAGCAGGTCCTGCAGGAATACTGCCACAAAACCACCCGAGTGCAGAGGTGAGTTTTACTTGGCCCACATTTCCCACATTGGCCCACATTTACTTCAGATTGTTTCTGGTACACTCAGTTCAAGGGGCATGCACCACATTGCTGTCGGACTGTGTGCGAGATTGTGTTGCGGCCTGCATATTGCAGACACTTTATAAATACATGTGCAACCAATTTGCATGTGCACATATGTGCAGTATTTGCCAGAATTCTGGCATAGACTGCTTAGTAAATGTGACCCTATATGGATGTTCCCCTAGGAATACAAAGAGATATACTTAAAGGGGTATTCTCATCTGGGCATTCACATTTAATTTCATTCATTTGCCTTATGTAAACATTTCTTCAATTGGATGTTATTAAAAAAAAAAAGTTCCTGTGTGAAGATGATTTTCATAAATGTAGTCATGTTGTCCCTTAGAAACAAGATAGTTTCCCCGGATACGACCACCTCACATTTTGGCAGCGGTGGCCGAAACTTCTTGTTTCCTTGTACAATAACTCCAGCCGAGGTGGCCATAGCCAAGGACACAGTCGTCTCTAAGGGACCATATCACTACATTTATGAGAAATTATCTTCACACAGTAACATTTTTTTTAATAACATCTAATTGAAGAAATGTTTATCTATGGCAGATTAATCAAACTGAATGTGAATGCCCAGATGAGAATAACCCTTTAAGAGATATCCCTCTGAACTCTGATTGACAGTGTGGTTGACACTGTTATAGGGTGATGCGGTTGAAACTGTTGTTGTCAACTTAAGGGGAATGTAAGGCTATCTCTGCTGAAGGAATATGTTAGCTGACACTGTTATTCTATCACAATACTTACCAATTTATAGTGTAACTGATCAAAATATTGTGCACCTTTGTTGTGTAGGAAATAAATGGGAAGTATAGCAGCAGACCCCCTATACAATGGAATAAGTAATCCCTGGCCCCTTACCTTCCCCCTTTCATTGTACTTAATACAAAAGTAGAGCACAAGACGGACTCATTTACCCTTTAGTGCAGCGTCCTGTCTGCTCTGATACGACACCAACTTGGCTTTTAGATTTCCGTATCCCTGTGCAAAATGTTATCAATCCCATAATGCCTCAGCGCAGCATCAAATGGGAAGCTACAGCTATTACCATTACTGCCAGGAGGAAGGCAAGTGTTAAATGCTTTTTTTAATTCTCCTTAAAATCTTAGAAGATACAAGTAAAATATTGAGTTCAAAATGGCTGCAGGACAATCAAGAGTTATCCTCGTTCAGGTTAATCACTGCCAGTTAGGAGTTCTGTCTGCCTGATCATCAGCAATAAATGTGATAGCAATTTGCAATCCCTACTGTGGACAAAGTGTCTGGTCCACTCCTTGCATCATCCAGAAAGTCTGATGCCCGAGATTTGACCCTCATAGTACAAGAAAAAGATTCATTTTTGTTGAAACATTTGGGTTAACTACAAGATTGAATAAAAGTTATGAAAAAAAAAATTAAAATGTGATTGGTAGGACCAATCAGCAAGGTCATCCTTTCCCCACAGCTGCAAAACCAGCGACAGAGACATTTCAATGAAGTGCTGGTCTAACTTACTGATAGAAACAGAAGAGCAATGCATTTCTCCTAAAAGTTACTTGAGAACCACACTGTAGTGTAGACAGCATTATCTCTAAAGTATACTCCCCTTTACCAGTCACGTTCTCTCTCTCTCTGTATAGGAAAAAGCTAGAAACTTGGTTTGGATTGTACATTAACATCTTGCAAATTGTTTGTCTGCAGTTCTTAAATAAAAAAAACCTGATAAATATCAGGTCTGTATGGTAAGAAAATTCCAATTTTCAAACCATGATAGTTACAGATGGAATCAGGGATATCTAAATAAATATCTTTTTTAACACACTTTTTCCTACAGAAGGTTAATGCAAATCAACGTTAGGAGACCCAGACAGTTAAAAGTCCAGTTGTTCGAAAACCATGCAGTGCTGACTTGTGCAATTCTAAAATAGATGCATACCTTACGTTCACCAGGACAGCTGCTCATTCTGAATTAGAGATTAGCTTAATGAAATAAAGTTGGTTCTGAAGGAAGAAACAGTGAAGGACACAACAGTTGAGGTTCACTTACAAAGTGGCTGGGCAAACCCCCAAGAACATTAGTTTTAGTATGAAAGGACATTGGTATACAGCTAGATCACACATTTCTACTGCACATACATTGTGATGAAATGTGCAGCTATAATCAGGTAAGAAGTTAAATGTATAGCATTTTCAGTAAGGTCCAAATGCTATACAGCTTAGAAACCTATCTATCCCTATGCTGTACAATGACAATTTGGAAGAATATTCACAACTAGAGCTTTCTTGTTACATTGGGACATTATTAGGATATGGACACAAGTTCAAGTCTGGCGATAGAGACATGTCACTCATTGATCAAGTCTGGTTTTTAAGCTTTATTCAAACAGTGGGTTACATGGATATCGGATGCCACAAGTGGCTAGTTGATGGGCCACTTCATGCTCACATGCGTTTTCTCAAGGCTAGAACAGTCAGGCTTATTTCATTAGTGGCCTATCTCGTGAAGCTACTATGGCTTTGCTCATCACATTTTGGTATGTAGGTTGGTGTGCCCGGTATGGAGTAAATATTGTGATTCAGATGCCAGACAACATTACTAGTTTTCTACATAGTGTCATAGTATCCCAGTAGATAAGGTTGTAAAAAGACACATGTCCATTAAGTAACCAGGATCAGTGTATGTAGTCAAATTCAGGGAAATAGATCAGAGTGAGCAGAGCAGAATGAGACAGTCCTATATGCTACATAAGCGTTAGCAGGAGAACACTAGCCAGATAGAAGTCTGCGATCAGATCACATAGAGCTGTCTTATATTGTCCATAGGTTCAGGAGATTGACTCCTAAAGAGCCCCTGTCCAGCCCACTAATAGCTCATTTTCTTTTACATTAAACACATATACACTGTAAATCCCTAAAGTTTCCGTTCTGAAGTTAGATTTTTGAATAAATTATCATTGAATAAATTAGACGTAATATTAAATGCTAATTAAATAGTTAACACATTTCCACTTGAGAAAATAGTTCACCCTCCTTTGTATATTACAGTTCTGCTAAACCCAATGGTCTGCACTGCTGTGTTATTCAGTATGACAACAGAATTGGTACAGAACAGCTGCCTCTTCTATAGTGCCCTTTTGGCTTGTAAGGATTTGACTTTTTTCCAACAGCCCAAGAAGCAGATGTGGTAAAGTGTGATCAGTATATGTTTGAAAACTATAAAAAAAATGATGCCAGAAGTGGTCAAAGGGATTGTAAAAATCTTGGAGTCTTGATTATAGGGAGGAAATGTATTTATGGACAGCTGGGGAATGCAAAAATAAGGGATTCTGCCATTCAGAAAAACACAAAGCTTATTGTAAATTTCTCAAGTCAGTCGGTATGTACTCCCCCCCCAAAAACCCCCATTAAATATAAGTATGAATACACTGCTCCTGGTTCCTCTCTATTTATATATATATATACTGTATATATGAGAAAGGATTTTCTAATTTTTCCCACATGCCATTTAAAAAGTGAAACTGGGATTTGCATGTAACAACGTCATGTTTGTTTTTAAATAGGATGCTGTTCAGGGTTTCATACCGAGTCACCAAGGCACACTTAAAGTGCACTGTGCAATTGTAAAACCCCATTGCACTGCAGAACAGGATGAAACAGCATTTTATTATGGGAGAAAACATGTATAAACAATGTGATCTAGTAAATTATTCCTAGCATACAGTAAATCTACATTTTGTTGGGTGTAGTGTCTGGTATATTTTGATTAGCACATATAAACATATTGTTATGGGCTATACTCCAAGCAGCCATATGCACCTATCTCAGACATTAACTGTGCTTAAAATGATGTAAGTACGACATGTTTTAATACACCTATTGTGCCTGTGCTGCAGGTAGTATCACCTCTTTTACTATGGCTTTGGGCTCTAAAAACAACATAAACATTCTCCACTATGAATTACAGAAACAAAATACGGTTGCTCCATTAGTAAATATGATATTTCATCTTTGCCAAATATCTGCAGATTTACAGTTTGCACACCACAACTTGTCATATTATCAGTGCCATTGTGTAGTTTACATACATTTTATCTTCAATGTGAAATGATTTGCATAATTTTTTTGAAAACTGTATAATTATATTAATAGAAGGTAGAATTGATCACCAGGTTTTTATCATTAGGATCATTATCAGTAAGATTTACATTTGCGAGGGTGAATCTGGAATAGAATCGAGAAAGATGCACTGGGGAAGATTTATCATATGCTGGCACTATGTGCACCAGTATATGATGTTATCGTTGCCCCCTTATGAGGTGGCTTCAGCTGTGCTGGCAAGGCACTTCTACACAAGGTCCGGCCTGGCGTAGGAGGGCCCTATAGCCCAGGCAATAGCTAGTGCACAGGCAACGTGCACCACTCAATTCAGCCGATTCCCCGTGCTCCTGGCGAGGAGGTGGCATAATTGAGTAAATAGGCACAATTCCAGTTGCTGATATACATTTTTGCAAAGCCCAAACAACTCCTTTAGGCTAGTAATTGTCTACAGGGAAAGAAACCAAGACTAACAATACAACCATGTAAACTACTAGGTACAACTGGAGCAGCTGCTCTGTGGGGAATGTAACTGATGAGTAAATAAAAATTATTTATTTTCCTCTTCTTCTTGCACATTTTTAATCATCAATCCCAGTAAGCGTATAAACTTATCACCTGTAGCAAGGCAGAACTACAGTTGGACTACAGTTTTCCCCTAATATGTGCTTGTTCGTTTTAGGGGATTTTGACACAGTACAGAGTCCCTCAACACCTATCAAAGATCTTGATGACAGGACGTGTAGAAGTGCTGGGTCAAAGTCTCGCGGAAGAGGCAGAAAAAATAATCCGTCACCTCCACCTGACAGTGATTTGGAAGTAAGAATTCATTTATTTGCTGTTTTGAAATTTTCTGTTGCTCATGAAGTTGCTGTTTGAGCAAAGGTGTTTGAACATTGCTGTCATACAACTATCCCTGGTCAGGTCTTGAATGTAGTCAGGGTAGGTGCTTCCTGGATCACGAATAAGGTATGGGTTATTTTTTAGTTGTAGGTGTTTATTTTTATAGACTGTTGTTGCCAACGTTTAGAAAATTCCAAGTTGACTTTCAGCTAAGAAGATTCAGAACTGGCTTCTGTCCCAGGTACTATTGAATATGGATTTACACGTGCAGTTGAATAGTTTGGTATTAGGAGTTTCCAGAATATCTGTCCTGTGGTTTTTATGTGTTATGTGTTTTTTATTGCGTGCAGGTTTTCCTTTCAAAGTGAGTTGCTGATTTAATACTTGTAGAAGTGTGCTGAGCTTCTAAAAACCTACTTAATCTAAGCTTTGTATATAGAGCACCATTTTTCCTCCAACCGTCCTGTCCAGGATATAAAGGGAATTTATCAGCGGTTGGATCCATGCAAAGCTATAGACAGTGTTAGATATTGTTCCTGGAGATAAGTTGTATTACATTTGTGTACATTTAATGTTATTAGCAGCAGGGCTGTGAAAAATGCATTTATATTCCAGGATTGTAGCTGGATTAGGATCACTCTGGTACATTGGTGTGTGAGTTCTCTTGACAAAACACAGAAAAGCCCATCCTCTCCCAGTTACTGCTGTAGTATTCAAACAGAAGCCTGCTGCAACAGTGACTCATTGCAAGATGAAGTATGGTTGCAAAGCTCTCTAGCATGAATACATAACACTGTCTGAAACTGTGTATGATCAAACCTACAGACAGATCCCCTATAATTACACATAATAATTACACAAAAGAAGGTAACTTCATCAACTGATAAACAACACAGATTCCAAAGTGTTATTATTTATTTATTCAGTTAAGTACCCCCATGAATCAAAAACTCAAAGTCATCTTTGCAGCAATAACTTTCATAGCTTTAAATATCTCTTTAGCAGTCACACAAGTATATAATAAAGAAAACGGAAAAAATTATTGCAGCTCACCGACCCATTGTAGTCATCCTCTACCTTGACATGAATCAAACACCAAACCAGAGTTGACTAATTATAAGAGCAGGTGCAGAGTGATATGCTGGAGAATAGCACACAGGCAAATCCAATAAGAGAATGTCGACCACTCCACTACTATGATGCCGTGGTCGACATATCTTTAGCAGTTTCTGAAGAATTCCATCTAGTGCTTCTTTACAACAGTGATTTGAGGTTTGTGAGCATTTCTTTATGCATAGAATTCTAAAGGTCCTGCCACAAGTCTGGACATCATTGCCTTTTTTTTTTTTTATGTAAATTTTTATTCAAAATTTTTTCCCAAACATACATACAGTCGAGAAGTAATACTTTTGCAATATTTCTTTTTCCTATATTCTAAATATATATGCATTTCTATACGCTAGATGTTTACATATTGGGTAGTTAGTTTTGTTAGTTAATGCTTATTTATCTTCTAATTCTTCTCGGGTTTCACTCAGGCTGAACTTAACTCCATTGTTCAGTCTGTGTGATGTTACTATATGTTTAACCATACTATAACTAAAACGTTTTGCTCATCAACATAAAAGAAATCGACAACAAAAACAGTGCGTTAATCGCCCACATTGTCATGGCAACCAAGTTAATAATCACCCGCCACTGGAAAGACCCTATATGTCTGGACAGCAATGAAATCATAAGACAAATCAACACAACACATGCTTATGAACAAGCTATAGTATCACAATTCACCGCCCAATGGGAGATTTGGACTAAGAGCTCATATTATGAAGAATAAGAGTAAATAACACCCCGAAAACCTGGAAGCATACCTGGACAAAGACCTAAAGAAAATGAACAGCAAGTTGTCTTTATTGTTATTAGACATCATTGCCTTTTTGTATGACACATTTTCAGCCAAGCCGTGGTCAACTGAATGACTACAAGGTGTCTAGGTGATGTGATAGTGTTACAGTTGGTTTGTGCTGTTTGTATTACCAAACATGGCTCTGTGCCTCCACTTTGAGAGTAGTATCTTCAGATTTTTAAACTAAAGCCTTTCTAAAAATATAAGCTTTCCCATTGCAACCATTCATTTAAGACATAATACTGTTATTCTTCCAATAATGTCATGAACTTGAACATTCAACATGCTAACTGAACAATTTAGAGATTGTGATGTAGCTTCTTTTTCAATTTTCATAATCTTAGTTTGTTAGCATGTTTACTCCTGGGAAAAGTATCTTTCTAGGATGTTTCCACCTTTTAACAGCTGAAAGGCTGCTCTGGAACTAGTAACACCTTGGCCCTGAGAACTTTATCAGGGGAACCATGTGTATTAAATGTATGGTTAATATGCAAATACGTTTTCCAGGATGGGATAAGGAAATCAGTGTCTCTTTTGCTACTTTGTAAGGCGGCCCATGACACATGTCAGCATATGTATTCTGGAAAGAAGGCTTAGAAATTGCAGCATGTACTTTATTGTTATAAATTGTTAGGAACTGACATCATGCAACCTACCCCTTAAAATCCTAAAAGTTCCATGTCTGAGCCCCCAGGACACCTGTTGGGTTTATGAGACATGCTGTCTACCATTACCATGTTTTCAAAACTATAGGTTTTACTTCATCTACATTAGTCACTTTAACTAAAATTCCCAAACTTTTGTCTAGTGAAAAATGCCAGTAACATACTAATTTCTATGCTGCCATGTCTTACCATCAAGCATGACTTTCAGGAAGCCTAATGATATGATGTGGAAATAAATCCAAACCAGTAAATCTATTCCATAAGAAACAGATTCCCAACTGTAGGCAGCATTATTTGAACATGGTTGCTTCTCTTCGGTATAGTGTTGGAACTGGTTTATCTGAGTGAAAGGCTTTTGAGTAGGGTCAGGGAGTAAGAGTTCTCCTTTTGGAAAGTTATTTGCAGTTAAGGCCGCCTTGCAGAGTTATAGCCATTGATGCCCTACTTTAGGATTTTGGGAGATATGCAAATAAGATCATGTCATTAGGCTTCCTGAAAGTTATGCTTGATAGTAAGTGGGCTGCCTTACAAGGTAGCAAAAGAGGCATGGTTTTCCTTGTCCCATCCTGGAAAATGTATTTGCATATTTCCCTGAATCCCCTAGTGGAGCATCAATGTTATAAGTCAATACACAACTGCAAGGCTGCTTTAGTTGACAAAGTCTCCATAACCCTACCAAATATATGTAATATTTATCAAATATAATAGGCATTTTCTGGAACAATATAAGGACATGTTAATCACAGCCTGACAAAATGAAGGACAGTTCCTTGTATTTTAGAACTAGGCCCAATGCACATCAGGTAAAATGTGTCATATGAAAATGTTTAAGAATTGGTATGTAATTTTACAGTGCTGAGAATTCTCAGACATTGCTGAAACTTAGATTTTCACATAACACCAAAGCCTGTCCAAATGACATTGAAACAAGGGCCTCACTGTGTATACAACACATATTGGTTAAAGTTTTTCAGTACCTACTATAAATAGAAATTTGACTTCATGTCTGTAATGTGTGGGCCAAACAGACTTGGTGGCCATGAAAGGATCATTAAGTAACTTAAATTTCTATTCAAGCATAACTGTGCACAGATATAACAAAGAGGGAACCAAATGGTGAACGGGAGCTCAGTCCCATATCCCATACAGCTGTATGTTCTTACTGTTAATACACATGGAAGAAAAGAGTTGCCAAGAGGCATAATGTGGCTTAGTAAACAGAACAAGCATTGAGGGAACAGTTCCACTCATTAGCCAACTGGCAGAAAACTTGCCCATATTGTTCCAAATTCACTTTGCACATTTAATGGCGTTAAAGTAACATACAGTAAATAACATAAAGAACTGTCATAAAACTTCTTTCACTCTCACACTTAAGGCAAATGTAAAAATTGTCTTGGCAACTTAATAATATTTTACTTGCATATCCTCTGTCTCAGCCACCTCCAAGATACATGGATCTCAAGTGGGAACCTGATCATCTCAGCTTTCTTTTTGAATATAGATTATAAGGGTTAGACTCATGAAGAGATTTGACTCTTAAAGGAAAGTTCTGACCAGTTGACATGTTTAACTCAGCCAACACATGTCACACATCCCAGCATTTAAAGTGGTGCAAGGGGGACACTTGAGGTGGTTATGTGCTAAAGCAAACACTATTTTTAACACTTGCTGCCCTAAAATAGTAGTGGATCTTAATGTAGTCAATGTACTAAAGTAGCTGCATTCTTAGACAGTTATTACACTTCAGAAGAGCAATTCTTAGTAATGATCAGATCCTTTCCACTTCCAAGCTCAAATAGCAATACTTATAGACATAAACATACAAATTCAAATGTAAGACCAAAAAAGTTAATTTTTTCTTATGTTTCATTGTCCAATTCCATATTACAATTAAAATCATGTGTCCTGGATAAATGGTGTACAGAAATTTAGCAGGAGATCCAAAATTATAATCCCCTAATAAAAAAAATGTGGAAAATTTGCTAATACTTTGTAAAAGTTAGAGAGTGTAAAGTTAAAGTCTTAAAAACAAGATAAAACTTTTGTCACGATAGTGAAAGGGGTGCTACTGTGAGTATATGCACAGGAAATATGTAAAAAAAAGAGACAGACAGGTAAAAGACAAAAAGGTAATCAAGATAACTGGGTCAAAGCCAAGATAGTGGCGAAGCACAGAATAGTGAGGTAAGGAATAGTCAAGGACGTAGCAAGTTTCAGAGAACACAGCAACAGCACACTATTAGAAGTAGGCAACACACATCAGGAGACTAGTACAACCAGCACAAAAAAGAGGAAGCATGAGTATAAATGGGGTTTCTGGAGTGGCACGGCCATCCAACATTGCAGCTAACACACACTAACATTCCCATCTCAAAAACAAGACCCCTACAATAAAATAAAATCACACACTGTAGAAAGCTGTAAAAAAAATTTAAACCACCAAAAATTATGATGTTTACCTATTTTAATCCACATAAAATGCAATAAAAAGTGAAAAATGTATGTAAGCCAAAATGGTACTGTTGTAAAGTACAACAAGTACCACAAAAAACAAGCTCTCAACCTGTTCTATAGATCAAAAGATTAAAGTTTTATTCCTCTTGGAAAATGGCAACACAAAACATTAGGTTTTATTCTACAAAATTAGTAAAACGAAAGAAAAAAATATAGTAATATACAATATATAATATACAATATATAATATAATATATAATATTGCCATAATCGTAATGACTAAGATGAGCGAACACTAAAAGCTGTGTACTCGTTATTCGAGACGAACTTTTCCCGATGCTCGAGTGCTCGTCTCGAATAACGAACCCCATTGAAGTCAATGGGAGACTCGAGCATTTTTCAAGGGGGACCAAGGCTCTGCACAGGGAAGCTTGGCCAAACACCTGGGAACCTCAGAAAAGGATGGAACACCACGGAAATGGACAAGGAAACAAAGCAGTGGCTAGCATGCATGCATGCCTCTGAGGCTGCCATCGCACCATTATGCCAAAATTATGGGCAAACAGCATGGCCATGACCGAGTGACAGAATGAAGCGAGATGCATCTAAAACATCCAATAATTGACCCTGACACTATAGGGGGACGGCAGCATGCAAGAGCAGCGCCGCAGCGGCAGGCTAGAGAGGTGGCATGGCGACATACCCTAAATGGACTCAGGCTTCAAACCAAAGGGTGGCAGAGAGGAACCAAAGGAGGTGAGCAAAGAAGCGGGCTCAATAATATCGCACTGATAAAAGTTTGCAGTATATTTTGTGGATTACAAGCAGGGTGGCGACAAAGTTAACATGGAAGCCTGAAAAACAACCCCAAATTCTGCCTGACACAGCCTCGTTTGATAAGGGGACCATGTATGCTTCAGTTTCATGCCAGTCGCTGCACTTGCTGCCAGTCTCCTTTCGAATAGTTAAAATAATAATAACCCTCATCCATAAAGCTCTGTATAATGCTGCACCCCCCTACCTCTCCTCTCTTATCTAGTCTATCGCCCAACCCTTTTGCTCCGTTAGATCCGCCAGTGATCTTAGATAACTCCACCTAGTGCGGACCCTCCCACTCGCGCGTCTCCAAAGACTTCTCTAGAGCTGCACCAATTCTATGGAATGCTCTGCCCCAGACTATCAGACTAATACTACTAACCTCCAAAGTTTCAAAACGTGCTCTTAAAAACCATTTCTTTAGGCAAGCCTATAAACACTCCTTACTCGCATGAAGTTTTAACTCTTCTACTAACCCGTCCTGTGTCGTCCTCCACATCTGGTTATCCAGACAACCAACAGGCAACCAGACTTCTCTGCAGTCCCATTCCACCCTGGACCTGGTAATAAGAATACGGCTGAGGGTTTCAAGCGACACACAATTTCCATTTATTATATTTTTTGTCTATTCCTAAGAAGAATGGCTTACCATTAATATTCTTTACCGAGTGTTACCCCATCATCTCATAAATCCGTAGCTCTGGCGAGCAGGGCCTCACTCCTGTTGTCCATACAAATGTTTGTGCTCTGTTACATTCATTGTATTTGTTTCCTATGATTTGTTAAAGCGCTGCAGAATATGATGACGCTATATAATAAAGATTATATTATTATGGAGGCAGTGAAACTAGTAGTAGATTAAAGGTGCTCAACTATGTTAGTTGGATCTTGTGATGGAGCTGCGCTCGCAGCCAGGCGAGCTTTCGCCAATCCAAGCCCTGTTTCTAGGCTACTCCCCAAACACTTCCGAAACCTTTTGTATAAGATCAAGTGTAGTGAGTGTTCTTATAAGTTTAGGATAGCCGGTGAGGGGAATGTAAACAGATCGCAAGAAGCGCTGAAATAATATCCCATAAATGGTAAAAGTTTGCCAGTATTTTTGTGGATACACACAGCAGGGTGGCGACAAAGTTAAACTTTGATGTGGAATGCCCTGTAATAGCTCTTGGCGGTGTTGTGCCTTTTATCGCCTAGGCTCAGCAGTTTCAGCACCGCCTGCTGTCGCTTAGCGACGGCACTGCTGATGTGCTAGAGCTACCGACTGATGGCGCCATGCCACGGATGTAATTCGGGGGAGGAGGGGAGTGGAGGAGGGTGGAGGAGGTATAGTAGGCCTTGAGACCTGGACGAGGTGGCCCCGCAATTCTCTGCGTCGCCAGTATATAGCAGCCCAGGGTCAGACTCGGTCCCCGACCTCACCAAGCTTAAGTTGTAGTAGCGTTCTTATAGTTTGGGATATGGCGGGTGAGGGGAATGTAAACAGATGCGCAAGAGCGCATGATGCGCATGGACGTTGGCAGCTCCGCTGCCAGGCGAGCTTTCCAATCCAAGCCCTGTCTCTAGGCTACTCCCCAAACAGCACTTCTAAACCTTTGTATAAGATCAATTGTAGTAGCGTTCTTATAAGTTTAGGATATGCCGGGTGAGGGAATGTACACAGATGCGCAAAGAACGCTGAAATAATATCCCTAAATGGTAAAATTTGCCAGTATATTTTGTGATAACACAGCAGTGGTGGCGACAAAGTTAACAACTTTGATGTGGAATCCATGAAACAACCCAAATTTCTTTTGCCTGACACACCTCGTTTGATAAAGGGAACGTGTATGAGGCCAGCTATAGGACGACTTTGGAGTAGCAATGGAGGAACACTGTGGAGCTGCTATGGAGACAATTAATTTGGTAGTGCCTGTATGTGGCCAGTCCCAAACATTTTTCAAACCAGAGGAGCAGTAGGTGGCCCTCAGTAAAATGGAATAGATTGAGTGCCTGTTGTGGCAGTCCCAAAAATGTTTCAAACCAGAGGAAGCCGGTAGGTGGCCCTCCAGTAAAATGGAATAGAGTGAGTGCCTGTATTGTGGCAGTCCCAAAATCTTCAAACCAGAAGAGCAGTAGGTGGCCCTCCAGTAAAATGGAATAGATTGAGTGCCTGTATGTGGCAGTCCCAAAAATTGTTCAAACCAGAGGAGGGTAGGTGGCCCTGCAGTAAATGGAATATATTGATGCGTGTACTGTGGCAGTCCCAAAAATGTTTTCAAACCAGAGGAGCAGGTAGGTGCCCTCCAGTAAAATGGAATAGATGAGTGCCTGTATGTGGCAGTCCCAAAAATGGTTCAAACCAAAGAGGCTGTAGGTGCCCTGCAGTAAAAGGGAATAGATGTGACTGCTGTATGGGCAGTCCCAAAATGTTTCAACCAGAGGAGCAGGTATGGTGGCCCTCCAGTAAATGGAATAGATTGAGTGCCTGGTATGTGGCAGTCCCAAAAATTGTTCAAACCAGAGGAGCAGGTAGGTGGCCCTGCAGTAAAATGGATATAGATTGAGTGCATGTATGTGGCAGTCCCAAAATGTTTCAACCAGAGGAGCAGGTAGGTGGCCCTCCAGTAAAATGGAATAGATTGAGTGCTGTATGTGGCAGTCCAAAAATTTTTTAAAACAGAGGACCGGGTAGGTGGCCCTCAGAAAAATGGCAATAGATTGAGTGCCTGTATGTGGCACTCACAAAAATTGTTTCAAACAGAGGACCGGGTAGGTGGCCTCCAGAAAATTAAATGCATGAAGTACTATAGCACGAGCCAGTGGCCCTGTCAAAAAATAGCCATTTCCCCTGCTTTACTGTACAAAGAGGAGGAGAGAGAAAATGAGGAGGAGGAGGAGTGGATCATTATTCAGGTTGAGCTTCCTTCACCTGGTGGAGATTGGAAATTCTGAGAAATCCAGCCTTTATTCATTTTAATAAGCGTCAGCTGTCAGCGGCTGTCAGTCGACAGGCGTGTACGCTTATCGGTGATGATGCCACCAGCTCGCACTGAAAACCGCTCGGACAAGCGCTAGCGGCAGGGCAGGCAAGAACCTCCAAGGCGTACAGCGCAGTTCGTGCCACATGTCCAGCTTTGAAACCCATATTTTGTTTAGGAACTGTGTGATCATTTAGGACGATGGTATGGTCAGCTACGTACTCCTCACCATCTTTTCTGTAAAGATCAGCCCTACTCTTGCCGAGACTGGGGACAGGTGTCAGTTCTTGCTGGTGGTGACATAAAGCTGGCCAAAATGCCTTGTAAAGCTACCTGCCAGTGCTGGACAAGCTGCCTGCTCGCCTACTCTCCCTCGCTACTTGTCCCGCAGAACTACGCACTCTGCCGCTAGCGCTGTCAGAAGGGAAATACTGTTTCAGCTTGTGCACCAGGGCCTGCTGGTATTCAGCATTCTCATCCTCCTTCCTCTGCAGGGATGAGAGTGGAAAGATTTTGCTTTGTACCGTGGTCCAGGAGAGTGAACACCCAGTAATCGGTTGCTGGAATAATTCTTTGAACGCAGGGTCACGGGATAGGCAGCCTAGCATGAAATCTGCCTATTCGCCAGAGTACCAACGCGTAAGAATTTCCCTCCCCTCACTGGCCTGACTGTCCATTTCCTCCTCCTCCAACTCCTCCAACTCCTCTTCTTCTGCCCATACACGCTGAACAGTGAAGGACTCAACTATGGTCCCCTCTTGTGTCTCGCCAACATCTCCTCCTCTTCCTCCTCATCTCCTCCACCTCCACCTCCTCCGATATGCGTCTGAGAATAAACAGACCTCAGGGTGCTTTGGCTATCAACAAGGGAATATTCTTCCCCGTCTCTTGTGACGAGCGCAAATGCTTCCGACTTCATGCTGACCAGAGAGTTTTTCAAAGGCCAAGCAGCGGATGGTGAGCTGATGATGGCGGCATACGCCACTGACCATCTGTGTTGACTCCTCAAAGTTACTCAGCACCTGACAGATATCAGAATCCACGTCCACTCCTCATTGTAGACTTGAGGAAGCTGACTGACCTGACTACCAGTTCTGGGGAAGTTGACATCTGGCAGTCTACAATCGCTTCGCGGCTGGTAAATCGGATAACATGGTCGTGTGAATTCCACCTCGTGGGCACGTCGCACAACAGTCGAGTGAGCGGGCAGTTGGAGGCGGCGCCTGCGCTCCTAGAGTGGCAGCATCTGGGCTGGACTTCCTGAAATGCGCACATGCGGCGCACCTTCGTGAGCAAATCAGACAGATTGGGGTATGTCTTGTAGGAAACGCTTGAACTATCAGTATTTAACACATGGGCAGGCATGGCAAATGTGTCAGTCTGTTCGAGTTGCAGAGCCGCCACCAGGTTACGGCCGTTTGTCAACACAACCATTCCCGCTTGAGGTTCAGCGGTGCCAGCCCAGATCAGTCTGCGCCGTGATGCCTGTAAAGCTCCTGGGCGGTGTGCCTTTTGTCGCCTAGGCTCAGCAGTTTGAGCACGCCTGCTGTCGCCCCTTAGCGAACGGCCTGCTGCTGTGCCTAGAGACTACCGACTGATGGCGCCGTGCCCACGGATGGTAGTTCGGAGAGGAGGTGGGAGGAGGGGTGGGAGGAGGAGGAGGCATAGTAGGCCTGAAACACCTGGACCGCAGGTAGGCCCGCAATCTCGGCGTCGGCAGTATATGAGCAGCCCCAGGGTCAGACTCGGTCCCAGCCTCCACCAAGTTCACCCAAGTGCCTCAGCGTATATAGTGGCCTGCCCGGCAGCACTCGTCCACGTGTCCGTGGTCAGGTGGACCTGTCAGAAACGGCGTGGTCAGGGCACGGATGATGTTGTCTGACACGTTGCTGTGCAGGGCTGGGACGACTCGGAGAAAGTAAGTGGCGGCTGGGGACCGAATACCGAGGGGCGGCCCGCCGCCATGAGGTTTGCGAAAGGACCTCGGTCTCTACTAGCCTATAGGGCAGCATCTCCAGGCTAAGCACACTGGAGATGTCCACTTAAGGGCTTGGGCGTGCGGGTTGGTTGCACTATAATTTTGACGTTTTCCGCTCCAGCGTCTGGGTATGGAGAGCTGAACGCTGGTGGATGCCTGGTTGAGGATCGTGGAGCCACGATGGGGGGTTTTGTGCCGGGTCCTTGGGCAGGGGGCTGACTAGCAGCTGGAAACAGGGAAGAGCAGTGGTGTGCACCCGGATGAACGGTCTTTTGCCACTGATGGGGCTTAGATTCATATGCTGCGCATACTGGTGGTAGTTAAGCTAGTAGTTGGTGGAACCCCTGCGAGCCTGGTTTCTGGCAAATGTTGCACCCCACAGTCCGTCGGTCCTCGGTTCTTAAAGAACCTCCCACTTCTGACAGATCTAGCCTCGCCGCAAGAGCCCCACCACGGGAGCTTCACTGTGACAGTGGCGCTGATGGCACCAGCTCTGGCCCTGCAGGCTCCGTCTGTCCCCACCACTGCCTCTTCACAACCTGGTTCAGGTCGAGGCACTCTCCTCCGTCTCAGAAGCACTGTGTTCACCCGGCCCTCAAACCCAGCTGGGTCTGTCACCTCATCATCCTCCGCTCCCTCAGTCTGACTCCCCCCTAGGCGACTTCCTCCCTACAACACTTCCCGACTGTCTGACAACCGTGTCTCCTCATCGTCGGAACACCTCTTTACACACTTCCCTACGGCAAAAGGTCGTCATCACCCACAGACCTGTGACTGGTGAAACCTGGGCATCGGAAAATTGCTCAGCGCAACCGGACATTGGTTTGCTGACTGTGGGAAGGGTCCAAAAACAGTTTCCTCAGAGTATCCGTTCAATGGGCAAATTTTTCCTGTGAGGGGGCGACTGGGGGGAGGAGGCTGGGTGCAGGGCTGGAGGTTGGTGGATTTCGTGACATGGGTGGACTGAGGTGGAAGACTGACTGGTGGGGACAAATTTGCTCGAGCTTGTCAGCAATCCCGACATACTGTTTCGCACTGTTTCTGGCCTCAACATGCCATACTAGAGCCAGTACTTCAGAACATGAACCTAGAGTGTAGCTCTGAGCGCGTTCCCCTGCTCCCTCACGCAGGTGGTGTCTCACCCCGCCCAGGACCACGGCCTCTAACCACCTGCCTAGTTGACGCCCACGTCCCCAGCCTCGTCCTCTACCCTACCCTCGGGTAAACACATTTTTAAACTGAGAATTATAACTTTTTTTTTTTTTTTTACTCTTTTTGTTTTTTTTTTGTTGTTTTATTTTTGTTTTTTTTTTTTTGGTTTTTGTTTTTTTTTGGTTTTTAAACCAAACAATCCATCCTATTGCTATTGGCTATTTTCTAGCCAAGTATCAAAGGAACACACTACTATGCCAGATGAGATGACTGGTTATGAGTTCTCTGAATAGCACATAATAGCAAAATATCCACCCTACTGAATTTTGCCACTTCGGCCTTTGCTATGGATATGTGCGCCACTAAGCGCAGAACACAGCGGTCGCAAATCTCACTACAAATTGCTCAGAATTGGCAAGTACATTCACTGCAGAAACTAAGCCCACCCAGATCAACCAGAAATCAATATATAGAAGCTACTGTCGCTTCAAGAATGCTGTTTGTATTCTCCTATGGCTTTTTCTAGCCAAGTTATCAAAGGAAGCACAACTATCTATCCAGATGAGATGCACCGAGTTATTGCCTAATAGAAATCCACCCCTACGAATTTCCCACTTCGGCTTTGCTATGGATATGTGCGCCACTAAGCGCAGAACACGCGGTCGGCAAGTCTCCACTACAAATTGACGCAGAAGGGCACGTACCTTGCACTGCAGAACTTACAGCCCCAGCAGATCAACCTAGAAATCAAATATATAGAACGCTACGTAGGCTTCAAGAAGCTGTTTTATTCTCCTATGGCTATTTCGAGCCAAGTATCAAGGAAGCACACTGACTATGCCAGATGAGATGACACTGAGTTATTGCCTAACTAGAAATCACAAGACCCATACTGACTTTTCCCACTTCGCCTTTGCTATGGATATGTGCGCCACTACGCAAGAACACAGCGGTCGCAAGTCTCACTACAAATGCTCAATTGGCAGTACATGCACTGCAGAACTACAGCCACCAGCAATCAACAGAAATCAAATATATAGAACGCTACTGTCAGTGCTCAAGAAGCTGTTTGTATTCTCCCTATGGCATTTTTTCTAGCCAAGTATCAAAGGAACAACACTCATGCAAGAGACACACGAGATTGCCAATAGAAATCAACCCCTACTGAATTTTGCCACTTCGGCCTTGCTATGGATGATGTCGCCACTAAGCCCAGAACACAGCGGTCGCAAGTCTCACTACAAATTGCTCAGAATTGGCAAGTACATGCACTGCAGAAACTACAGCCACAGCAGATCAACCAGAAATCAATATATAGAACGCTACTGTAGGCTTCAAGAAGCTGTTTGTATTCTCCTATGGCTATTTCTAGCCAAGTATCAAGTGAGCACACTACTAGCCAATGAGGTGACACGCAGTATGCCTAAGTAGAAATCCAACCCCTACTGAATTTTCCCACTTCGGCCTTTGCTATGGATATTGCGCCACTAAGCGCAGAACAGCGGTCGCAAGTCTCACTACATTGCTCAGAAGTGGCAAGTACATGCACTGCAGAAAACTACAGCCACCAGCAGACAACCAGAATTCAAATATTATAGAACGCTACTGTAGGCTTCAAGAAGCTGTTTGTATTGCTCCTATGGCTATTTTCTAGCCAAGTATCAAAGGAAGCACACTACTATGCCAGAGAGATGACACTGAGTTATTGCCTAAAGAAATCCAACCCCTACTGAATTTTCCCACTTCGGCCTTGCTATGGATATGTGCGCCACTAAGCGCAGACACAGCTGGTCGCAAGTCTCACTACAATTGCTCAGAATTGGCAAGTACATGCACTGCAGAAACTACAGCCACCAGCAGGATCAACCAGAAATCAAATATATAGAACGCTACTGTAGGCTTCAAGAAGCTGTTTGTATTCTCCTATGGTATTTTCTAGCCAAGTATCAAAGGAAGCACACTACTATGCCAGATGAGATGACACTGAGTTATTGCCTAATAGAAATCCAACCCTACTGAATTTCCCACTCGGCCTTTCTATGGATATGTGGCCCACTAAGCGCAGAAACAGCGTCGCAAGTCTCACAACAAATTGCTCAGAATTGGCAAGTTCCATGCACTGCAGAAAACTACAGCCCAGCAGATCAACCAGAAATCAAATATATGAAACCTACAGTAGGCTTCAAGAAGCTGTTTGTATTCTCCTAGGGCTATTTCTAGCCAAGTATCAAAGGAAGCACACTACTATGCCAGATGATGACACTTAGTTAGTGCCTAATAGAAATCCACCCCTACTGAATTTTCCCACTTCGGTCTTTGCTATGGATATGTGTGCCACTAAGAGCTAAACACAACGGTAGCAAGTCCCCCTGCTAATTCCTCACAAAAATGGTATAGATGCAAATTAAATAAAAAAAAGTAACGTTATTGTACGCCCTAAGAAGGGCTGTTGGGTTCTTTGAGAATCACTCCGCCTAACAGTAAGCTAATAAACACCCTAACGCTCTCCCCTGACCAGCACAGCTCTCTCCCTACGGCATCCAGAGACAGAATGATCCAGCAGCGCGGCCAGCGGCTAGTCTATCCCAGGGTCACCTGATCGGCCAGCCAACCACTGCTATCGACGTGTAAGGTACCACGTCATGCTGGTGGAGTGCAGAGTCTCCTGGCTTGTGATTGGCTCTGTTTCTGGCCGCCAAAAAGCAAAACGGCGGGAGCTGCCATTTTCTCGAGCGGGCAAAGTATTCGTCCGAGTAACGAGCAGTTTCGAGTACCCTAATGCTCGACCGAGCATCAAGCTCGGACGAGCATGTTCGCTCATCTCTGTAATGACCCATTGAATAAGGATAAAACTACATCCCAAAAAAAAGTTAAGAAAATTTAATTACTAGCCATAGCCAAGCTGAAAAATGCATCTAATTATACTAAATAAGCTACTAATGGAAACAATGGCCAGTTCAAAACACCACTTTTATCGCACAGCAGTTCAAAGCGCCATTTTGCAACATATAAAAATGTAATAAAAAATTATCAAAGGCTGCACGTCCTTAAAATGGTAGCAAAATGTCATTTTCACTTGAAAAATTGACACCACACACAGTTCCACACAATGTAAAAGTTATTAGCGCCAGAAGATGGCAAAATAAAGGATTTTTTGACTGTACATAAAACTTTAACTTTTTAAAAACGTATCAAAACACAACAAAACCTATATAAGTTTGGTATCCCCGTGATTGTACCAACCCAAAAAATAAAGTAGAAATGTCATTTGAGGTGCACAGTGAAAACAGTAAAACACCAAGCCCACAAGATGGTGCAAATGTGTTTTTCACCAATTTCACTGCATTTGGAATTTTTTTCTGCTTCCCAGTACATGACATGCAATAGTAAATGCTGTCACTATGAAGTACAATTTGTTACACAGATAACAAGTCCTCACACAGCTCTCTACATGGAAAAATAAAAAAAGTTATAGACTTTTGAAAGTGGGGAAACACAAATCTGAAAAGGGGCCTAGGTGTGAAGGGGTTAATAGTTTAAAGGGTGTAGATTTGAAAATGGGGTGATTCATATGGGTTTGTAATATCAATATGCAATATCTCAAAATCACTTTGGTAACTTAAAGTGTTAAACTGTTATAAGCATTTCAAGAGACGCATGTCAGCTAGAAAATGTAGGTAATAAAAGATGAAATGCATATAGATAGAAGACCATGTAAGATCAAAAACCAGGATACTTTTTACCAAGACTATGGGAGCAGTCCATGTGCAGCGGCTTTAATCCCGAAGGGATGTTACCCAATTGTGGGACAAGCAGCATAGAAATGAGAAAGTTACTGGTATTATTCACTAGAGAAAAGTTAGGCATTTTAGTAAAAGTGACATAGGACTTTTAGAAGGGGGAGGTTACATGATGTCAGGTCCTAATAATATATAAAAAATAAAGTACATGCTTTCACAAGGCTTCTTTCCACAATGTGCCCTAGGTTTACTGCATCACTATGAATTGTTTATTCTACAGATATGTATAGCTCCCATAGCCAGATGTGACATGTTCTATACCATACAGAATCTAACGTACCCATGGTAATCCAGTTTACCTGTATTCTGTTTCTTTCTAGAGAGTGTTCGTTTGGGACCTGGATGAAACAATAATAATTTTTCATTCTCTACTAACTGGAACTTTTGCACAAAAGTATGGAAAGGTAAGTGACCATGTCCTAATAAAATATGCTAGATTCTATCATCAAATCTTTAATATTTTTTCAGCTTGTAGTTACTCTTTTCAGGAGGGCTTATTTAGTGAATCAGATTACATTAGATATGTCAGATTTACATACATATATATTATATATTTAATGAGTCCTGGGTAGTGATGAGCAGACCTGAACCATAATAACATCACCCAGAAGTTCAGGTTTGTTGTTTGGACTCACTCCTTGCCGTTAACATGAACTCTATTAACACCCTGTTGAAACGGTTTTTAAACTCTTTTAAAAGGTATAGTATTGAAGTAGCCGAAGCAGTTACATGTACTTAAAGGGGTATTCTCATCTTGGCACTTACATTCAGTTTCATTAATCTGCCATATATAAACATTTCTTCAATTGGATGTTATTAAAAAAATGTTCCTGTGTGAAGATAATTTCGCATAAATGTAACCATGTTGTCCCTTAGAAACGAGATTGCTTCCTCGGATACGGCCACGTCTGATAGATTGAGTGCACAAAGAAACAAAAGGTTATTGTATATAAGATATCCGGGAGTTACTACATGTCGCACAGCCGTCCTGTGGTAATGATCGGTGAATCCTGGTGGTTTGGCAGGACTCTATAGCGCAAGTCTGGCCACCGCTGCCAGAGTATGACGTGGTCGTATCCGAGGAAAGTATCTCGTTTCTAAGGGACCATATCACTACAGTTATGAGAAATTATCTTCACAAAGGAACATTTTTTTTAATAACATCCAATTGAAGAAATGTTTACATATGGCACATGAATTTTATTAAATTTAAATGCCCAGATGGGAATACCCCTTTAATGATTACACAAAAGTGCCCATAACTAGGATTCAGTTGACCTGTTAAGGTTCAGGTTCAGACATGCCATTTGCCATCCATCCAGACAAGCCCTCACATAGCTTTTTTACATGGAAAAGGGTTAAAGGGTTAAATCAGCCATGATAACCAGTGCTACATCTGTACATGTGTCCCTTAAAGGGAACCTACCACCACAAATCTACCTATAAAGGTAGATCGGATGGTAGGTGGATCAATGGGACGTGAGGATAGCCCTTTTAAGGGCTAATCCTCACGTCTCCACACTTTTTTGTTAACTTTTATTAAACGTGTATGCAAATTTACTTATGCGGCTACTGGGGCGTGAGGTTACACGAGGTGGCTACTCCACGCCCCGGCAGGCTCTTTTCCCCTCCTACTCACCATCTTTGGCGCGCAAAGTATTCGTCCGAGTAACGAGCAGTTTCGAGTACCCTAATGCTCGACCGAGCATCAAGCTCGGACGAGCATGTTCGCTCATCTCTAGTAATGACCCATTGAATAAGGATAAAACTACATCCGCAAAAAAAAGTTAAGAAAATTTAATTGCTTAACTTTATGCCATAGCCAAGCTGAAAAATGCATCTAATTATACTAAAAATAAGCTCTAAATGGAAACAATAGCGCCAGTTCAAAACACCACTTTTTCGCACATGCAGTTCAAAGCGCCATTTTGCAACATATTAAAAATGTAATAAAAAATTATCAAAGGCTGCACAGTCCTTAAAATGGTAGCAAAATGTCATTTTCACTTGAAAAAAATTACACCACACACAGTTCCACACAATGAAAAAGTTATTAGCGCCAGAAGATGGCAAAATAAAGGATTTTTTCTGTACATAAAACTTTAACTTTTAAAAAACGTATCAAAACACAACAAAACCTATATAAGTTTGGTATCCCCGTGATTGTACCAACCCAAAAAATAAAGAAGAAATGTCATTTGAGGTGCACAGTGAAAACAGTAAAACACCAAGCCCACAAGATGGTGCAAATGTGTTTTTTCACCAATTTCACTGCATTTGGAATTTTTTTCTGCTTCCCAGTACATGACATGCAATAGTAAAAGCTGTCACTATGAAGTACAATTTGTTAGACAGATAACAAGTCCTCACACAGCTCTCTACATGGAAAAATAAAAAAGTTATAGATTTTTTAAAGTGGGGAAACACAAATCTGAAAAGGGGCCTAGGTGTGAAGGGGTTAATAGTTTAAAGTGTGTAGATTTGAAAATGGGGTGATTCATATGGGTTTGTAATATCAATATGTAATATCTCAAAATCACTTTGGTAACTTAAAGTGTTAAACTGTTATAAGCATTTCAAGAGACGCATGTCAGCTAGAAAATGTAGGTAATAAAAGATGAAATGCATATAGATAGAAGACCATGTAAGATCAAAAACCAGGATACTTTTTACCAAGACTATGGGAGCAGTCCATGTGCAGCGTCATAAATCCCGAAGGGATGTTACCCAATTGTGGGACAAGCAGCATAGAAATGAGAAAGTTACTGGTAATTTTCACTAGAGAAAAGTTAGGCATTTTAGTAAAAGTGACTAATGTAAAAGCTATACTTTAGTAAATTGGTAATGTTAGACAGCATGTCTCATAAACCCAACAGGTGCTCAGGTGTTTATTCTACAGATATGTATAGCTCCCATAGCCAGATGTGACATGTTCTATACCATACAGAATCTAATGTACCCATGGTAATCCAGTTTACCTGTATCCTGTTTCTTTTTAGAGAGTGTTCGTTTGGGACCTGGATGAAACAATAATCATTTTTCATTCTCTACTAACTGGAACTTTTGCACAAAAGTATGGAAAGGTAAGTGACTATGTCCCAATAAAATATGCTAGATTCTATCATCAAATCTTTAATATTTTTTCAGCTTGTAGTTACTCTTTTCTGGAGGGCTTATTTAGTGAATCAGATTACATTAGATATGTCAGATTTACATAAATATATATGATATATTTAATGAGTCCTTGGTAGTGATGAGCAGACCTGAACCATAATAACATCACCCAGAAGTTCAGGTTTGTTGTTTGGACGCACTCCTTGCCGTTAACATGAACTCTATTAACACCCTGTTGAAACGATTTTTAAACTCTTTTAAAAGGTATAGTATTGAAGTAGCCGGAGCAGTTACATGTACTTAATGATTACACAAAAGTGCCCATAACTAGGATTCAGTTGACCTGTTAAGGTTCAGGTTCAGACATGCCATTTGCCATCCATCCACACAAGCCTTCACATAGCTTTTTTACATGGAAAAAGGGCCTGGTCGTTAAAGGGTTAAATCCGTCATAACCAGTGCTACATCTGTACACGTGTCCCTTAACAATCTATGGCAAATATGTCTGGTTCAGCAAGTGATTGGCAAACCTGAATATCTAAAGATATCATTGGAGCTTGGTACAGATAGGAGGAACCATTGGAGAACATTCACTTTTTCTATGTCACTGAGGGCTGGTTGGTGAACAGACAGGAGCAAAGCTGGACACAATAAAGTATAATAAATGGGAAAGGAATTTATTCATTTATTGTAGTTTTTGTAATTTCATTTTACAGTGGGGAAAAAGTATTTAGTCAGCCACCAGTTGTGGAAGTTCTCCCACTTAAAAAGATGAGAGGCCTGTACCCTCAACTATTTGAGACAAAATGAAAAAACAAATCCAGAAAATCACATGGTCTGATTTTTAAAGAATTTATTTGCAAATTATGGTGGAAAATAAGTTTTTGATCAATGACAAAAGTTCATCTCAATTCTTTGATATATATCCTTTGTAGGCAATGACAGAGATCAAATGTTCTCTGTAAGTCTTCACAAGGTTGGCACACACTGTTGCTGGTATTTTGGCCCATTCCGCCATGCAGAACAGTGATGTTTTGAGGCCGTCGCTGGGCAACACAGATTTTCAACTCTCTCCTAAGAGTTGGGGTTGAGATCTAGAGACTGGCGAGGCCACTCCAGGACCTTTAAATGCTTCTTCTGAATGCCACTCCTTTATTGCCCTGGCTGTGTGCTTGGGATCATTGTCGTGCTAAAAGTCACATTTCATATTCAGTGCGAAGGCTTGAGAAAGCGTGTGTACACGCAAAACGGCCCGTTGCCTTAGCGAGGCAGCTCCTCACTCTGTCCTGTCATCTCTGCCACAATAAAGAAGCGTTTTTAACATCACTCCGGTGAGTGCCGCACTTTCCTCTCTTTTTTTGCCTCATCTGTCTGCACATATTGGACGTGCACCCTGGACTGCTTTGATTCCCCTAATGCCCAATCTCCTGCCTTTGGTCTACAGAAAGTGTTTGTTAATTTTGGTGTGAGCAGTGCCGGCTATTGGACTTTCTTTTCTCCTCTCCCTCCTAAATTTCATATTCAGTGCCCCTGCTGATGGAAGGAGGTTTGCACTGAAAATCTCACGATACATGGCCCCATTCATTCTTTCATGACCTGGTCCCTTTGCAGAGAAACAGCCCCAAAGCATGATATTGCCACCGTGGGTATGGTATTCTTTGGATGCAACTCAGCATTTACTCTCCTCCAAACACAACGAGTTATGTTTCTACAAAACAGTTCTACTTTGGTATCATCTGACCATATGACATTCTCCAAATACTCTTCTGGAACATCCAAATACTTTCTTGCAAACTTCAGATGGGCTCGGATATGTACTGGCTTAAGCTGAGGGACAAGTCTGGCACTGCAGGATCTGAGTCCCTGGCAGTGTAGTTGTTGCCCACAGCAGTCTTTGTTATGTTGGGTCCAGCTTTTTGCATTCACTGGGTTCCCCTTCCCCTCTGTGGTTCTGGGATTTTTGCTCACCATTCTCGTGATCATTTTGACCCCACCAGTTGAGATCTTATATGGCTTCTATTTTCTAATTATTGCTCCCACAGTTGATTTCTTCACCCCAAGCTGCTTGCCTATTGCAGATTCAGTTTTCCCAGCCTGGTGTCCTTGTCCTTGTTATTTCTGGTGTTATTTTTGGTGTCATCACCATAGTGGAGTTTGGAGTCTGACTGTGAGGGTGCGGTCACCATGCTGTTAACATGTGTGTTTACAAAACAACAGTTAACACATTGTTAATGCACATGTTAACATAATTGTTAATGCATGTGTATGTTAACACATGTATTAACGCAAGCGTAAACATTAGCGTTTTGCCTTCAGCTGTTGCAGTGCGACATGTGACCGCACCCTGAGAGGTTGTGGACAGGTGTCTTTTATACTGATAACAAGATCAAACAGGTAATTACTACAGGTAATGAGTGGAGGACAGGGAAGCCTCTTAAAGAATAAATTACAGATCTGTGAGAGCCAAAAATCTTGTTTGTTTGTAGGTGACCAAATACTTATTTTTTGGCTGACAAAATACTTATTTTCCCCACTGTATGCTTTAAACTTTCCAAGTGATCATCTGTAAGGACCTTACAAAGCGGTTAACTATGACAGAGAAGGGTTAAAGAAGGAGGTAAAGGCTGTTGACAGTGTTAACAGGATCAGAAGCTTGGTTTTCAGTCACTCTTGGGCTCCTGCTCTGATTGCATGCTCTCTGCTTCCGAGTTGCAATTATGATATAGTTATGTTGTGCCCATTATAATAAAGTTTCTTCAACTGTCTTCTTAACTTAAATTTGCATAAAAAGCAGTCTTAGTCTGGTTGTGAGTTATATCATAGTGCTCTATTCTATTTCGGTGATTTAAGAGCTGAAATGTTGCTACATTTGCTTGCACAGGGTTGCTTGGCTATTATTTTTAAATATGCCTTAGACTTCTTTGAAACAAACATATGCTTGCCTGGGCTGTAGCCTGGGTGAGCATGCAGTCACATGCTGGAGAGAGCCACCCCTACCCTCTCCATAGGGACCAGTGCAACACATACAGGAATAGATAGAGCATGCTCTATCTTTTTAGTGTTGACGTTGAGCAATACATCCATTCATATGGATGATCGTAATGCTCATTTAAATGTATGTGGCTGTATGCTACCCGTACGGAAACGGTATGATACGGGTAGCATACAACTGAAAAGAGGTTGTGTGAAAGGTGCCTTAAAAAGTGCCTTAATTTTCAAAGGAAATCCAAAATCATGAGTGGTGTACCAGGTCAGGTTACCTGCCTCTTATTTATCATGTTATTTCCTATGTTGCTGGAGCATTTTCTTGGGTTGTCACTTAGCCCATTTTCCAGGCACTACTGTCTGTGGCTTTGTCATGCAGTGTTTCTTCTTCTTGCCTTGTCATGATGCTTTGCAGCTGAGTACCAATAAAAAACTTACAACAGCTGTTGTGATTTATCACAATATGATAAATATGTTGTGCAGAAAAGCTAAAAAAAAGGACATGAGGCTACGTTTCTACCCTCAGGTGTAAGAATACATAGGGCCACATGTATCACTCGTTTTTTCTGTTGTTTTTGCGCCTTTTCATTCAGGCGCACCGCTTTTGCGCCATTTTTGCGATTAAATGCCAAACTAGCCGGGCAGCAAAAATAACCAGCTTTCCCTCATCTATCTTACCAATCCAGATGTTTTGCTGCGCCTAATGATATTCATCACTTGCAACGTTTTCATTTAGGCGCAAAAACACTCCAGCCCGAAGGTGGCGTTATCTGAGAAGAAAGCACTGAGCCCCTTTGCAGAACAGCTCATTTCTAGCAGCAAAGCTCAGCCAGACACTGGTACATATAATAGATACATTAGATGCTCTGCAGACAGGAGCTGCAGACTCTATTTACAGTTCATCACCTTCTATTTACAAAATATTCTGCAAAACTGTGTTAAAGTAAAGTGATTAATAAGAGGCAGAAAATATACTTATCACAGATGGTTGCAGCTTGTGATAATTCTGGCAAAACAGTGCGCCAGAATTTAGGCGCAACTACTACACTTAGGCGCACAAAAGTGATAAATGTGGCCCATAGAGTGAATTCCTGATGCACCCCTACAATGGAGAAGTAATATGCATCCCACTGTATGCACATACGGTGGGATATGTTTTCCTGTTCCTCCTCCTCTCCTCTAAGTATGGGAGGAAGAGGATGAACATCGACTGCAGCTGTGATGTAACAATCCATATATGGACAGTGACATCACTGGGGTCCTTGCTAAGCATATGCCAACCCCCCCTTTAGATATTAATGGCCTGCGTCATGGCTTGTGTTTTCCACAATATGCAACGGAATGCATACTGTTCAGATGGAGCTAAAAGAGATGCTTCCGTCTGCCAGTATACAGGCAGACCCTGGGTTGCGTACAAGATAGGTTCCATAGGTTTGTTCTTAAGTTGAATTTGTGAGTAAGTCGAAACTGTATATTTTATAATTGTAGATCCACACATGCATTTTTTTTGCCCCAGTGACAATTGGAGTTAAAATAAAGCATTCATAGAGCTTCACCAATGGGCACATTGGGCAGAGGGGTCCGTCTGTAACTAGGGGTCATCTGTAAGTCAAGTGTCCTTAAGTAGGGAACTGCCGGAGTTTAACTGGCATATATACGCTGAGCATGCACAGAAAATATCATGTGAAAGTAGCATAAGACTCACACTGCCTGACGATAACTGTCCCCAACTGTATGATTTACTTTTCTTTATTGTCCCGGTCATCCAGCTAGAAAAGCCTTGTCAGTTTTGACAAACCCTACAAATGATACTTTATCCACTGACATCTCTGCTATGAAGGAATGCCTGGAAGCACTGCTCTTGGCATGGTGAATGTGGTATGTTCCTGGAATGATGGCCATCACAACTCCAGAGACACTCTTCTAGGAGGCCTGCAGTGTTAGACACCTGCTGTTATTTTGCTTAGTGTGTCTTTGTATAATTTAACTCTATATTTTCAGCTTAGCCAGTACTTTTTGGTGCAAGTAAATCTGAGATATTCATAATAAATTAAGTACATTGTGTCTGCATAAAAGACTGTCAATAATGTTTTAGAAACATAATGGCATTTGAATAGCACTTTAACTATTTACCAAATGAAATATCCATTTTATTTATTATGATACTAACTATTGTGAATTACAGTCTGGCAGAAGTCTAATATATGTTCCATTCAGAATCAGTCCAATGTTTTCTTTTGTAACTCAAGACAAATTAGTAGTGTGACAGAAATTATATGTGATACAGAACCTGAGCCTGAAATAAATATAGGATAAATATTGTTCAATGAAAGTGGGTGCAAAACTAATGTAACAAATAGCTGGAATGGTAATATTATCATAATCTGTAGCATACAACATACATATTTTTATATAAATTTATACATAGTATATTTTATACCAATGTTCAATAAGATAGATTATAAATAATTATTTATCAGTGCAGCTGTAGTGTACCCCTAACAAACCACAGCTTTCCAGGTTTTAGGGCAGATTCCCAGAACCTTTCACTTTATCCATTTCTCTTTCTCCCCATTGGATCAGGCTATGAGGGCAATCAGATTGGGTGAATGGGAAGAGTACAATTTCCTGTAAGGGTTCATTAACACATCTGTTTTTCACATCAGTATGGTAACCGCAATTTTCACTTTATGTGGCTTATTCTGAAGTCCTAGATGCAAAAACAACTGATACAGCTATAAAACTGACACAAAGTGGACTGAAAATGAATGTGTTTTTTATAGAAGCAGCCTGGACATAAACCTGTAAGAACTATTACATTGCTGAACAGTTGTTACAGTTTGAATAGAATAGAATAACAACCTCATTATCCCCATTGGGGAAAATATTGGTGTCACTGTAAACATCCTTGCTCATAACACACATTTAAATACAGACACAAATACATACACATACATATACAATTATATAAATAAATTAATAGAAAAAAGAGGGCATAAAAGAGAATGTAAGTCTATTCTATTCTAATTATTCTGTTAAATGCACCTCCAAAATAAAAAATCAGGATAGTCACTTCACAGCCCGGTTTATCCAAATGGCAGTAGACCCTATGAAGCAGATGTCAAAGCACGTTGTTGGTACACAAATTGTAGTGGGTCAAGATATGGCCGCACCACATCAGCCAGATGCTGTAGAATAAAATGCTCAAACACCTTCATTATTGTAAGTGCAATTGACCTAAAATTGTTAGTTCGCCAGGCAGACAGAGAGTCCTTGCATCATATTTCTATATGAATCAAGGACGCCAGTACTGCGCAATGTGCTTAGTCCATGGGATTGGACCAGCAAACAGGTCCATGGGCTGAACACGTTTGTGTAAAGGCAGCTTTAAGCAGTGTGATCCTGCAACTGTTAATAAAGCTCTTCCCATTGAAACATGTTCACTAAAAATATATAGGAATCCAGGATATAAAGGCACAATAAATACTTCCTTTTTTGTCATTCATTTTAACTACCCCTTTAAGAATCCAGCCTTTTCCTAAAAGTGAAAAAGTTTAGTTTTTAGGGTAGATTTGAATGGCTTTACAAATAAGCATCTGGTGATTGAGTAAGGATGATATCATTGGATGAGCTAGGTTTCTATGTGACAGAAGTAGAAGTTCTCAGCACATGTTATTTGAATTAAGGAAAACTAACATTAATCCAGATGAAGCTTTGCGGTAAAACTCCAAACCTTGCCTGCTGTTTCATCTGCTGTTTGGGTTAAATAGAAGCATGACTGAACACCTCATTCATGTTCCTCATTAACAGTATAACCACTTCCTAACGGCTTTGGTCTGGCTGGATGATCATACATTTTCCATATTTAGATATGTGAATGTCACCCTAATTCTGCAGTGACCCCACCCCAAGCCAGTCCTGCATAATGACGACTATGATTCCCATTGACCCCATTAGCCTTCCAAGGTGCAATATGGCACATTAACTAATAAGACATGGACAAGGGTCATCACATGTACTTCAAGAACTAATGGGAAGGGAGTGTGCATATAGGCACAGGTGTTAAAAATGAGGATGGTTTTGAACAATACTCAATAGACCACCTGAATCTATCCCGAAATATCCATAACCTATAATAGTCTGGCAGAGCAATCGTCCTTATGGATTAGCGTAGGTCATTAGAACATAACATTTTTTGCTTGACTTGTATTGCTGCATAGCAAAACCAGCTGTCATGGACCAACGATCACAAGTATGGCACAGATCCAGAACTTGGAAATTACCTTGTACAGTAAACATCTTGGTCGTCTTAAAAATATAGCCTTCATACAGTGAGAATAGATGTCTGTAATTTATAATGCTTTAATATAATGCAGAGACTGGAGCATTAACTGTAATGATACCATAAGGCTTCCACACGTCTATTTTTAGATATCTACTGGAGTGACAAATTTTAACACTGGTATGTGACCCATTGTGACCTGTCATTGATGATGATTTTTGCAGATGTCATGTCGTGAGTTGTCACAGATTTTGGAAATATGTGAATGTGGTAGTTATCCGATGCTATTGTAAAACCTGCAGAAGGTTCTTTAGGGCATATTTACACCTATGCATTTCAGAGTCAGACTTGTGGTATCCAAATCACGTGTGTATTTTGATGCAATCAATTTTTCCAAACTAGTTTTCTAGTTTTCTTGTGGACACAAAATGTATATGGATTGAGGATGTGAAAAAAACTGATGCAGCTACAAAAGTAACTCAAAGTGGACTGAAAATTAATGTTTTTTCACAGACAATGTCTGGATATAAACCCATAAATCCTGTTACGGTGCCAGCCAGTTGTTTGGCAGACAGAGAGTCCTTGCATCATATTTCTTTTGTCCTGTTTGATGTGTTCAGTCCATGGGATTGGACCAGCAAAGAAGTCCGTTTCCATGGGCAGAACAGGTTTCTGTAAAGGTAGTTTTAGGTAGTATGATCCTGTTAATTAAGCTCTGCCCATCATGTCTATTAAGCATATTATTTATGATTTATTTAATCTATAAAGCTCTTTTTTGAAAGATTTTCCAGTGTGACCTTGTACTGTACTAGTTTTTGTGTCCTAAACCACACATGTGGTCTAATATTTTATATTACATTATGTGAACAGTCAGTTGGTGATAATATTGTGACTCAGAAAGGAAGTAGAACTTTACTAGTTATAATAACACTTAATTGTATAGCAGATGTATCAATTATATGCTGTGTGGATGACAAATAATTGTTGGTCTTTCATTTCAAGTGTCTATGCACAAGCAACATGTATTTCACATTGGGAATTAATATATTTTATAAAGGTAAGATGTGTGGAAAAACATGGATGCTCTTTCCAGGTATAGCGCTTCATTACAGTAAACAACAGGCAGTGCTGGTCCTGGCAGAAAGCAACCATGTCTTTTCTAGTCTCATGTAACCCATTTAGGCACTGGATGGACATGCAGTGGGTTAGACACTGATGCACAATAGCTGAATTGTGGATATGATTTAGCAAAATGTCAACCCACTGTTAAAGGGGTCTTCATTCCCAAATTTTAATCCCCTAGTGATTGTTTACACAATAAAGATCATTTTAACCCTTTCACGACCGTGACATAATAGCACTTCACAGATCAGCTGCGGGAGCATGGAGAGACTTACCGGTAACACCAGCGATCAGTGCTAGCTTCAAAAAGACAGAGGCGTGTGGGTGCCGCCATCTTGTTGGAGATTGACGCTCCCTGTGTCATCGGAGAGCAGCGATCAGTTGCCATGACAGCCTCGGGTCTTCAGAAGACCCAAGGCTGTCTGGATTTTACCCATTCATTACAATTGCACATTGTAATGTATGAGGATGAAAATCTCAATATACTGCCTTACTGTAGTATGGCAGTATATGATAGGATCAATCAGACAACCTAGGGTTAAAGTACCCGAGGGGGTCTGAAAAATAGTAAAAGTAAAAATGAAAAAGTTATAATAAAAAAACCTAAAAATTCAAATCCACCCCCCCCCCCCCTCTCCCTAGAACTGACATAAACACATTAGGTATTGCCATGTCCAAAAATATCAAAATATAATAACGGTTTTTCACTGCGTTTGACCCTATAACCGAAAATAGAGCCGAATTTAAAAATGGCACTTTTTTGCCATTTTGAAAAATATAAAAAATCAGAAGGTCGTACAGTCCTAAAAATGATAGCATTAACCTCTTAACGCTCAGCGTCCGATATATCGGACGCTGAGCTCAGTGACTTAGCGCTCAGCGTCCGATATATCGGACGCTGAGCCGATGCCGGTTCAGCTCAAGATTTGAGCCGAACCGGCATCGGGAAACACAGTGTAACACAAACCCCACATATATAGTATCACTGTGTCCGTAACAACCCGTAGAATAAAAATAAATAATTATTGAACCCGCACGATGAACGCCGTAAAAGAAAACTGTTATAAACCCTCCAAAAATTATGATTTTTACCTATTCAATCCCACAAAAAATGCTATAAAAAGTGATCAAAAAAACATATGTACTCTAGAATGATACTGGTGCAAAGTACAATGTATCCCGCAAAAAACAAGCCATCAACCAGCTCTGTAGCCAAAAACGTAACAAAGTTATGCCACTTGGAAGATGGCAATACAAAAATGATAGATTTTTCCCCACAATAGGGTTTTATTTTACAAACCCAAAAAATAAAGTAGACATGTAATTTGTGGTGCACAGCGAAAGCCGTAAAATCTAAGCCCACAAGAAAACGGTGTAAATGTGTTTTTTCACCAATTTCACTGCATTTGGAATTTTTGCCCGCTTCCCAGTACACGGCATGGAAGAATAAATACCATCACTATAAAGTGCAGTTTGTTACGCAGAAAACAAGACGTCACACAGCTCTTTATGCATAAAAAAAAAAAGTTATAGATTTTTGATTGTGGGGAGTGAAAAATAGAAATGAAAAAACTAAAAAAGGGCCAGGTCCTTAAAGGGTTAACCCCCTTATTTTACAATTTTAAAATTGGAACTCTAAGCAGACACATTGAGGCACATTTACTTACCCGGTCCAAGGAGTTCACCCAAAGTGCACTGTGTAAAAAAAAAAAGTTATAGATTTTTGATTGTGGGGAGTGAAAAATAGAAATGAAAAAACTGAAAAAGGACCAGGTCCTTAAAGGGTTAACCCCCTTATTTTACAATTTTAAAATTGGAACACATTTACTTACACGGTCCGAGGAGTTCACCCAAAGTGCACTGTCCGACGATAATGCACTGTGCCGCGATCCCGCTCAGGTCCGATGGAGTTCACCTTCTTCTTCTTAGTGCATGTAAGTGCATTGTCTTGTGACACAATTTGGAACTTAAATCCCGTGCTCAGTCCGAATCAGACGGTACGCCCCCCCCTCCCCCAATTTCTGTAGCATGAAAGCCAGCGCTGCAGCTGCAAAAAATGATCGCGCGTGACACAATCCCAGTGCAGACACTTGTTAAATACTTTTCAAAACTGTGCAAATCCAGAAAATGGCGAACAGTCCAACGAAAGTGTGATCCCCATTATGATCCATCTCGTGCTGTGTGAGATACAGTGTGCTGACAAAGTGGTTACAGTAGGGTACAGGGTTTATATACACTTTCATTTAGCTTCTGCACTTTAACTAGTATCTGACACATAGAAAGAGAGATTAGACAGATCCGAGATGAGAGGTGATGAGATCCATGAGATATATGATATAACACACAATGACACACGTCAGCTCTGCTACATCTAAGCTATAAAACACTCCCTGCTATAAATCTTGCCTGTAGCTTGTAGACTTAGTCTGCTTATGCTGTGTTGCTTGCAGGAAGTGTGTGCATGTGTGATAGAGACCGGTTGGAGTTATATCTGTGAAATGCTGTATTTTTATTAATAACATGAATTATAATATGAATATAACATTAATATGAATTATAGAATGTGTTATTTTGTTAGCCTGAGTACTTATAAGAATCTTGCCTTTGTGGGAATACCTCTTTAAAGGTTTACCCTCTGGCTTGAAAGAGGAAGGGCACCTGTGACTGTCCCATGTGACCCCAGTAAAATCTTTTCTCAGTGAACAAGGGGTTCAGTAAAGCTTGCTTGATGAGACAGCACATGTGTTGTCTATCATCATCTGCTAGGTTTATATGGTACATTCCAAATCGCTTATTAACAAATTTTTCACTATGCTGTGACATCAATATCTGGCTGGCATTTGTTACTTAATCTTGTTATAATATTTTGCAAATAATGAAGACTTGATCTCTGCTTTTTCATGCAAAAAAAAGTCAAATAAAAGCTCTAAAATCCAATAGGGCAATGTATTTTAATAATGCATCACTAATTAATGAAGGGGATTTCTAGTTCACGTTTTTCAAAGATTCAGTTGTTGGTGTCCTGTGAAAGTGCACTTCCTGTGTGTAGGTAGCTGAAGTTAATTAATTCCCTTGCCCTTCCCACCAAGACACTTGGCATTTGTAAAGCAGGGCTAAAAGTTTAAATAAATGTCTACAAAAGTGAGTTAATGGGGCTACAAGCATGCCTCAGGTCTGTGCCAATTACTGCACTGGTTGCCAGTCTCCTTCCGAATACAGTTTAATATAATACCCTTAATGGAATACCCTACCCCGGACTATCAGACTTATAGCCAACCTCCAAAGCTTCAAACGTGCTCTCAAAACCCATCTCTTTGGGCAAGCCTATCATATTCCCTAACTCCATAAAACTTCAACTCCCTTTACTAATCCATCCTCTGCACTCCTTCCATCTATTATCTGATGGACACAAAATACCAAGCTCAAGGCTTCTCTTCAGTTCTACTCGCCTTGGATTCTGTATACAAGATGATGATTGATAAATAGTTAAAACAGCAGCATTTTTATTTATGAAATCCTTTTTTATTCTGTCCCCTTATAAAGAATGTCTGGGCCAATATACAAGCTCGTATACCTCTAATGTGTCCTTCATCCTGCTAGACAATATCTCCTGCAAGCTTATTGCTGTGGATTATGTTGCAGAATTGCAGCAGTATCCACATCAAAAATAAGCAGATGACATCGTGTTTCTGATGCTTGCAAAATGACTGTGGGAATACAGCTAGGTTTAATCTCTAAGCCATTGCACTACTTATACAGATACCCTCAGAGGTGGCCAAGCCTCTATATTCTAGCTGGGTGCCCATCATACAGGTATGGAGGCCTCCTGTCTCTTCCCTGACTGCAGGTATCAGATTAGATAAAGATTATAGAGTTGGATTTCAACATTCTAAACCTTTCGTTCCTGTGGTGATAAGCGGCTGACAGAGGTGTCTGGCAATAGCTGTCCGATCCATGTGTATCACAGAATTAGCTGAACAAGCATTCCACTATCTATGATGAGAATCGGCACTTAAAGCCCCATCACATTCTCTACAATTTCACATCCATTGCCAGCAAACTAGCCAATCTACACATGTGGATTTCTGTCCCTGTCACAATTGGAAAAAATGGTGTGAAATACAAGCATGTCCATTTATCCGGAGGATTCCATATGGGATAAGAGAGATTGTCATTTTAGAGCTAACCTGATGAGAATCTACTGGCACAATTATCATGAAACCTCCAGGAAATACATGTTGGATTTGCCATAGACAAATACTGAATATGCGAACATACAATATGTAGAGATTTAATAGTATTTGTTGGGATCATTTGGATACTCATAGTAGGTGAGAACTATAAAGATCGTGGATACTGTGTAAATATTGTGAAAAATATTCTAAGAAGGAAAATATATTTTCTTGCATAAAGGTGAAAAATGTGACTCTTTCAATCCATTATGATAAATAGAGAATATTATACTACACTCCCCAGGAGTAAGGGCATAGTGTCATGTGTTTATGGCCTAAATGGGAGTCTCAATGGCATAGATAACGTTAAACTTAAATATCTGTAAGACATTTACATATATAGGAACCCCCAGTCCTTGAGCTGAAATCTAGTTATGCCTTTCTCCACAGTGAGTACTTTCCAATACTTGCATCCCTGTTATTTTATACTTGAATAAGGTGAATAAGTGATATGACTTGTCCAAGGGTCCAAATGAGCGACAGCGTACAAGCTTATAATGGTTCTCTTCATTTTGGTTACCTGACCCCACTTCCTGGGGTCCAGTTTAGCTTTACTAGGGCTTATGATGTGTACTTAGCGGTAAATATTCGATAGCATAGCAATAAACAGACATGAGTGAAATCAAGGGTGCACACAGCGGCAGGAAGAAGAGTGTGCCAACGCTAGTGATGACCGGACTCTGGGAAGCACTTTAACACTGTTTAAAGTTTAGAGATTTCAAAGAAACGGAATAAGACAACTGTTATGAAATCCCTGATGTGAATAATTTTAGTCAAGTTACATATCTCATTGAGACTTTGTAATACTTCATGTTTTAAAGGATTCACCAACAGCTGTGACTCTTGGACTGCGGATGGAAGAAATGATTTTCAACCTCGCCGATGCACACTTATTTTTTAATGATTTGGAGGTAAGCCAGAATCTTTGCTGTATGTGTTACTAAATTTGGGCTGGGAGTGTTCTCTCAAACAGCTGTTGCTTTCTCATTTGATGAACAGGGACATAAAACTAGAGTGTTTACCAAACAAATGTAAGGCATTCACTTATATTTCTGTACACTTCAATGGGACCTATTAGAAAATTTTGGACCTGGTATTGACTAATTTTATGCAGGAGCATCAGCTATATTAGAGTGCCTAAGGTCGGACACTTTTGTGGACCATCATGTGCACAACAACTCTAAGGCTGGGTTCACATTATGTTTTTTGCATATGGTACGCAGGATGGAAAGGCGTAGCAAGCTACATCTTTTCATAATGCAGCCTCCGCCTCAGCAATGTATGCGCTTAGAAGAGGCAATAGAGGGCTATGGGGAGCGAATGCAGCGTATTGTAATACTCATTAGGGACAATAGGGACTTCACCCATAAAGTCCTCACATAACGGTTACTACTTTCAATACAAATGTACACAAGAGCCATTTCAGGACTTTTTAATGATCCTGAAACAACAGATTGTAAGCAGGCAGGAGGGACGTATCCTCCATTCCCCAAGAAGTTTGATTCTTTTACAATATGTGGAAGTGATTTCCGGACAAGTAACGGCTATAAAATTCATACAGCCCAGGGCCAGTCTTAATCCGCCTCTCATTGGCCTTGATAGCAATAGTTACTGGACACATATGAGGGATCCTATTTGGGAATCCTTACACTTAAAGAACTGAAGCACAGTTTTCAAATGGCCAAGAGTCCAATATCTCAAAATTGTTGATCAAAGACCACAGGCCAATTTGAAGTGCTAGCCTACTTTCATTTTGAATAAAAGTAACCCTACAACCCCTCACCAGTGCCTTCCCCATGGCAGACAAGATAAACAGGCTTAATGGGTTGTGAAAATAAATGTAAAAATACTATTTAAAGTGTACCTTAAAAAATATTCTAAACTTTTTCTGTAGTTAGTTTTAGAATGTGCCTTAAAGGGGTCTTCTTTAAAGTTGACTTTAGTGCAGATTACAGGTGTATTCCTACAGTATTAATGTACACAACATTCCTTTATAATTAGCAAATCACACTTAAGACATTTTCCATGCAGCAGATGGGGCTATTATGCAGTCTAATAGTTTGGCATTAGTTGGCTTGTTATATCCCTTCAATTCTAATAAAGCAAGCATGCCGCAAATTACCCTTGCATCATAAGGCTTTAAGATTTTTTACAATTATTTACAGCTCAACCTGAGTAATATGTTTGTTGGCATGGATTCATCTAATATTCTTATATACTGCAAAAATTATAATAATTTTTAATATATATATACGGCTGGGGGGGGGCTTAAAAAAAAAAAAGAACTTATAGCCGCTTGTCATCTTCGGCTTCTATTTGTATAAAGAGACCAGTGGTGACGTGCGCCTACAGCAACTACACTGAAACTCACAACTCACGCAGTAATAGGAGTGTGGTTGTAGACACGCCTCACCGCCAGCCCTTTGGAGACAGGGAAAACTTTGACAACTGCGCCCTTTCACGAGTGTAGAATTCACCTCAGTATTGGAGCATTCTATCGTACCAGTTTCTACCTTATTATCCTACTATCCCCCTCTGGTAGGGTATGAAATGTCAGATGTAGGATGTGAAATAATTTCAGATGTTGTTATCTTAGATTCTATAGTACTGAGGCCCCTTTCACACTTGCGTTGCAGATTACGTCAGAGTCTGATCAGGGTGCGATCAGGGTTTGGTCAGTGAAAAACTGACATTTTTCATCAGAGTTAAATCAGTTTTCAGTCAGAGTTTGTTCAGTGTCTCAGTTTTTCAAACGCATTTTCAATGCACTTGCAAACTGTGTCGCACTCTGTATGTTAAAGATGCACCACAAAAAAAGATGGTGAACTCTGTCGAGCCAATACTGGGAAGCGATAGATTCATGATTTCTGGTGGATGATCTTAGTGAATCACCGCACGCAGCATTATACACGGAAATAGCACTTTTAGTGCAGTTTCCGAATTTCTAAATCAATGTGCCCCATTGATAGACACACTGTCTATCCTGTTAACCATATCTGAATATGTATTATGGAGAGATAACCATCCTAGGAATATGATTTTGTAATAGAAGATGACATAGTGATTTGTGACAATGATAATGATGCAAATACTAAATGTACAGTATTAACCATTTCCCCAAAATAAACTTTGAAAATGCTGGTTAAAATGAATGATATTAAAAGAATTTATAGAATATTAGTGCCATCTACTGGCAAAGAGTGAAAATGCATGTGTAATGTTGGCAGTTTACTGTAGTTCTTAGTACATATTTTCCCTGCAGCTTTTGATTCCTTTTTTCACCATCCTTTATTTCAGGAATGTGATCAGGTCCATGTCGATGATGTTTCTTCAGATGATAATGGTCAAGACTTAAGGTAGAGTGAATTATGAAATATGTTTGGCAGCTTTTGCATGTCTTTTAGGACTTTCCACTTCTCTCTTCCATTATAGGAACAGTAAAATTGAAAAAAAAAACAGGGACAGATCATTTTTCACCAACATTGAGGGTTATTTATCATTAGACAGGTATACCATTTTCTTAAAGGAAACCATTCAGCAGAAAATAATTTTATAAACTACCAGCATTACCTTATCAGAAAATGAACATCTTCCAGATCATGTTCTTTTACATACCTTGAGAATGCTGTAGCTACACTGATGCAGAATATTGTTTAATACCTGAACCTGAGTGGTTTTGCTCAAAAAACAATCATAAAATTCTGGACCTTGGGAAAGATGGGTGCAGGCTGGCTGCCGTGCATAAACACATTACTTCCACATACACAGGAGCTGCCTGAACTGTCCAGACAGGACTTATCAACCTGAGCTGGCACACTCATACACAGCAGCTGAGGGATGATGCAGCGATTGATTACTTCTGCTGGTCAGGGACAATACAGTGATGACGTATTCTTGGTTTATGCTGGGCAGGACAAGACTAGAGCAATGCATAATTAGGGTAGAAGGAGAGCGCCGGGGCAACCACAGGAATGACAGAGCCTCATTATCATAATATAATAACCGTTTTTTTTTTCTTTTTTTTTGGAAAACCACTCAATTCAGGGATTAAACAAGATATGTTTCAGTATCAGTGTAGCTACAGCATTCTCAAGGTATGTTTGGTGTATAATACATACAAGCAGCATACAATGGTAGAACATACTGGTAGGGATTTTTAGGTCACTTACTGCTCACAGGTTACCTTTACACCTGTTTAGTTCCTTCTTATCAAAACATAATTATCTCTAAAACATAAAATCATGGGGACATGAAAGGTATCAAAAGCTTTTAAAGCTTCCCTAAGCAATGCCATTTTCATGGTGGTGTTATGCATTTGTTAGCTTATTTTTTGTTAGAATCATGTGCCAAAATGCTGCATTTATCTAATTTTTACAGTGAATTCTCGCTTTTTGTCAAAGTCAAATAAATGTGAAAAAACAGCTTTTTAGACATTTTTTGGTACCAGTGAGGACGGATTTTTGTCTTAAAGAAAATCTACCATTTGCTTTTATGCATTGTAAACCACACATACCCTGAGAATGCTGTAGCTACACTGATGCAGAAACATATCTTGTTTAATCCCTAAACTGAGTGGTTTTGCTGAAAAATAAAATTTAGAAACTTGAGAAAGCTGGTTTCAGACTGCCTTCCATACAGATTTCCTTTAAACAGTTGTTTAAAATGCTCCACTGTCTTTTGAAAAGCTAGTCATTGAATAACACACTTCGTTTATAGTGATAAAATGTCATTTTGTAAATGTAAATTTTTAACTAATGTGTCCCTTTAAAGTTCTTACAGTTTTGCCACTGATGGCTTCCGGGCAGCAGCAAGTAGTACAACGCTCTGCTTACCGACCGGTGTGAGAGGCGGTGTGGATTGGATGAGGAAGTTGGCGTTCCGATACAGACGAGTAAAAGAGCTGTATAATACTTACAAGAACAATGTAGGAGGTACTGCACAACCTATCAGCAAATACATACTGTTGCTTAGAGGGGGACATTTATTAGTGCTTCTGGTCAGCCTTCTGGCATAGAACACAGAAATAATCACAATTTCTTGCATACTGCAAGAAATTGAGATTATTTTGCTATTATGACACCTCCATGCCACCTGGCATGTGGGGGTGGTGCAGCCGGTAGCTAACTTAGTGCACTTACTAAAAGCCTGCGTACATGCGTACAGGTTCAGAGGCTTCTACACAAAAGTATGCAAAGTTTGGCCTAGCAAAGCTTTACCTGTCAGAACGGCTGCACAAAGGATACATCAAGAGGTCTAAACCTCTTGATGTATCCACTAGGACAGGGAGGTGAGGCCTGTATCATAAGCCATAGTGTTGGACTTCGTAGATAAGACAATTTTGATTGACTTTGGCTCTAAGAACTACATCACAAACTGTTGTACAGTCATGGCCAAAAGTTTTGAGAATGGCACAAATCTTATATTTTCACATGATCTGTTGCCCTCTTGTATTTATGTGGTTTGTCAGATGTTTTTATCACATACAGAAATACAAGTGTAATCATATTATGAGTAACAAAAGCTTTTATTGACAGTTAGAATGAGTTAATTTAGCAAGTCAATATTTGCAGTGTTGATCCTTCTTCTTCAGGACATCTGCAATTCTCCCTGGCAGCTCTCAATCAACGTCTGGACCAAATCCTGACTGATAGCCGCCCATTCTTGTGCAATCAATGCTTGCATTCTGTCACAATTTGTTTGTTTTTGTTTGTCCACGGGCCTCTTCATGATTGACCACACGTTCTCAATGGGATTAGGATCTGGGGAGTTTCCAGGCCATGGACCCAAAATCTCTATGTTTTGTTCCCTGAGCCATTTAGTTATTACCTTTGCTTTATGGCAAGGTGCTCCATCATGCTGGAAAAGGCATTGTTGATCACCAAACTGCTCTTGGATGGTTGGGAGAAGTTGCTCTTGGAGGACATTCTGCTACCATTCTTTATTCATGGATGTGTTTTTAGACAAGACTGTGAGAGAGCTGGTTCCCTTGGCTGAGAAGAAACCCCACACATGAATGGTTGCAGGATGCTTTACAGTTGGCATGAGACAAAACTGGTGGTATTGCTCACCTTGTCTGCTCCGAACAAGCTGTTTTCCACATTTCCAAACAATTGGAAAACGGGATTCATCAGAGAAAATGACTTTACCCCAGTCCTCAGCAGTCCACTCCCTGTACCTTGCACAGAATATCAGTCTGTCCCTGATGTTTTTTCTGGAGAGAAGTGGCTTCTTTGCTGCCCTCCTGGACACCAGGCCTTGCTCCAAGAGTCTCCGCCTCACAGTGCGTGCAGATGCACTCACACCTGCCTGCTGCCATTCCTGAGCAAGCTCTGCACTGCTGGTAGCCTGATCCGGAAGCGGAAACACTTTTAAGAGATGGTCTTGGTGCTTGCTTGTCCTTCATGGGCACCCTGGAGCCTTTTTGGCAACAATGGAACCTTTCTCCTTGAATTTATTGATGATGCCATATAATGTTGACTGAGGTGCATTCTTTCTAGCTGTAATACTCTTCCCTGTTCCACCAGTTTTGTACAGTGCAATGATGACTGCACGTGTTTCTTTAGAGATAACCATGGTTAACAGAAGAGAAACAATGCTGCCAAGCACAGCCTCCTTTTAAAGTGTCCAGTGGTGTGATTCTTACTTAATCATGACAGATTGATCTCCAGCCCTGTCCTCATCAACACCCACACCTGTGTTAGTGGAGCAATCACTGAAACGATGTTAGCTGCTCCTTTTAAGGCAGGCCTGCAATGAAGTTGAAATGTGTTTTGGGGGAAAAAGTTCATTTTCTAGTCAAATATTGACTTTGCAATTATTTGCTGTTAAGCTGATAACTCTTTATAACATTTTGGAGTATATGCAAATTGCCATTATAAAACCTGATGCATTAGACTTTGTAAAAATTAACATTTGTATCATTCTCAAAACTTTTGGCCATGACTGTATGTAATCATTAAATGCCCTTGATCTCAGTTAATCATATTTAGCATGTTTTAAAAGTGTAGAACAAGGCACATCGCAATGGGATATATATTGATTATTTGATTGCAACCATTTTATGATCTTTCAAAACCGGAATATTTATATGTTAGGCGGGTTTCCCACCTGTATTCGGCAGGTTCCGTTACACATTCCATTGTTGATAACAGAAAAAATTCTTTTTTGAGGCCTTTTCTCTGGTATTCAAAGAGTTGTTCAAGATTAGAAAATATTTTCGTTGATATTTAAAGCAATAAACATCTTATACTTACCTGTCTCTGCATTCCTGTTCAACCACGGCAATGCCCAAACTGCCCGTTTGTATACAGAGGCTGGCAGTGACGTCACATGGACAGAGCATGCACCGTGACAGCAGGGTTTTCAGGCTGCAGTGGCGCATACACTGTCAATTCCACATCGCCGCCAGCCTCTGTATACAAAGCAGGCAGTTTGGGTGAACAGTAGTGTAAAGAGGTAAGTATAAGATGTTTATTTAATACACTCTTTAGCCATATATCAACTTTTTTATAATCTGGGACAACCCATTTAAAAATGGATGTGCCACAGAAAGTAATAGGAGGTCCATTAAAGTCTATGAGTAACAAAAGGAGAATGGCAGTTATTTTGTTTTTACTTTGAGCAATATATATTTTTTCGTTTTTAGGCCTTAAAGATACAAGGCTAAATAAGAATATAGATACTGTATATTTTTTTTTAAAGAAACCTGGTTTTTGGTATTCTAACCCACCTGTCGTTTACTAATGCTGTTTATACCTGAAAAAAACAACCAAAGTACCTTAATGAAGCTGGTGAAGTACATCTCAGCTTCCCTACATTGATGCTGGGTTGTACCGACTTGCTGTGCAACCACAGACAGAGCTAACTGCAGAATTAATCAATATGTTCTTTTTTAGGGCTTATTCATAATTTTACATTTTTTATTAATTTTTAATACAGGTGTTTTCCACCCAGCGTGTTGTTCTGACAGTGCTGTTTTTTTTTTGCATTCACTACTACTATCATAAATATTGCATCCTAGAAGAACAAATACAAATACAACTGATCCATGTATTTGTCACAGAGTACTTTCTAGGAGATGTTGTCCTTTATTTTTTGAATGAACAGAATTTAAAAAAAGTGATGGAACACAACAGATATAATATGAACCTTCACAAAGGCTTTTCTCATATGGTGTTATAATGCACAATACTCTCAAATAATTCAATGGTTCTTGCATTGAGGGATTTTCCTCTCAGTCACATGAATGATCACTCTACATGCTGACTTTATGTGCACAAAGATATCATTCAGCTCTGGTCTTTTGCATATAATAAATCAGTATTTTTTCTATAATGAGAAGTTGCATATGATTCTATAACAAAATGGAGGAAAATTTAATGGCAGAAAACATTTCACATTTCCATGAAAGCAGCATTTAATCTATGATTTCCTGCCTGTTTGTGCTGAAGGACTTTTTGGCCCAGCTAAGAGAGAAGCCTGGCTTCAATTGCGAGCAGATCTTGAAGTCCTGACAGACTCCTGGCTCTCAAATGCACTTAAATCACTATCACTCATTAGCACAAGGTAAGTCGAAATGTCTGCTTATATTTCATCACTAAATGCACAGTTATAATGTCACTTAAGACTTGTTTTTTTAATGCATTCCTTTGCCAAACTAATTTAAAGCAGATACAAATGTGGTTGGTGTACACAATGGTAGGCAGTGTTTTCACTCTAAAGCTATGCACAATCTTTGTGTCCAAATGCGGCCCGAGAAGGTGTCATGGGCATTCCTTTAACAGCTACTCCACATAGCACTGCTTGCTTCAAACACACACACGGATTCACTAAAATATTTGCAAAATGTGACTTAGGAAGTTTGCTTCAGTCAAGTTCATATTTACAGTGGGTACAGAAAGTATTCAGAACCCTTTACATTTTTCACTATTTGTTTCATTGCAGCCAATTGGTAAGATCAAAAAAGTTTTTTTTTGCCCTTTAATGTACACTCTGCACCCCATCTTGACAGACAAAAACAGAAATGCAGATATTTTTGCTAATTTATTAAACAAGAAAAACTGAAACTGAAATATATGGTCACAATTATTCAAACCCTTTGTTCATTATTGAAGGTGCACCTTTTGAGCTAGTACAGCCATGAGTCTTTTTGAAAATGATGATGCAACAAGTTTTTCACACCTGGATTTGGGGATCCTCTGCCATTCTTTCTTGCAGATCATCTCCACTTCCCTCAGGTTGGATGGTGAACGTTGGTGGAAGCCATTTTCAAGTCTCTCCAAAGATGCCCAATTGAGTTTAGGTCAGGGCTCTGGCTAGGTCAGTCAAGAATGGTCACAGAATTGTTCTGGAGCAACTGTTTTGTTATTTTAATGGCGTGCTTTAGCTCATTGTGTTGTTGAAACGTGAACCTTTGGCCCAGTCTAGGGTCAAGAGCACTCTGGAAGAGGTTTTCATTCAGGATATCTCTGTACTTGGCCACATTCACCTTTTCTTCAATTGCAACCAGTTGTCCTGTCCCTGCAGCTGAAAAAAAAACCCCATAGCATGATGCTGCCACTACCATGTTTCACTGTTGGGATTGTATTTGGCAGGTGATGAGCAGTGACTGGTTTTCTCCACACATACTGCACATAATTATCATGTCTTCCACTGAGAAGAGGCTTCATTTGGCAGACTAAAGCCATGACTGGTGGAGGGCTGCAGTGATAGTTGTAGGAAATTTCCCCCATCTCCCTACTGCGTCTCCCTACTGGAGCTCAGCCACAATGATCTTGGGGTACTTCTTTATCTCTCTCACCAAGGCTCTTCTCCCATGATTGCTTAGTTTGGCTGAACTGCCAAGTCGAGAAAGAGTTGGTCCCAAACTTCTTCCATTTAAGGATTATGGAGGCCATCATACTCCTAGAAACATTGAGTGGAGGAAATTTCCCCCATCTCCCTACTGCGTCTCCCTACTGGAGCTCAGCCACAATGATCTTGGTGTACTTCTTTATCTCTCTCACCAAGGCTCTTCTCCAACGATTGCTTAGTTTGGCTGGACTGCCAGGTCGAGGAAGAGTTGGTCCCAAACTTCTTCCATTTAAGGATTATGGACGCTACCATACTCCTAGAAACATTGAGAGCTGCAGAACTTCATTTGTAACCATGGCCAGATTTGTGCCTTGCCACAATTCTGTCTCTGAGCTCCTTGGGCAGTTCTTTAGGCTTTAATGATTCCCATGTGCTCTGACACACACTATGAGCCGTGAGGTCTTAAATAGACAAGTGTGTGCCTTTCCTAATCAAGTCTAATCAGTTTAATTAAAAACAGCTGAATGGTAATGAAGGAGTAGAACCATCTCATGGAGGATCAGGAGGAAATTGACAGTATGAGTTAAATAGTAGTGTGACCGCAAGGGGTCTGAATACTTATGACCATGTGATATTTTAGTTTTTCTAGTTTAATAAATTAGCAAAATATCTTCCTTTTTTTCTGTCAAGATGGGTGCAGAGTGTACATTAATGATCAAAAAAATATGCTCCTCCAGCAATCACTATATACAGCTCCCCCAGCAATCACTATATACAGCTCCCCCAGCAATCACTATATACAGCTCCCCCAGCAATCACTATATACAGCTCCCCCAGCAATCACTATATACAGCTCCCCCAGCAATCACTATATACAGCTCCCCCAGCAACCACTGTATACAGCTCCCCCTTTCTGGAGCGGATCATAAGGGGGCTCCCAGGGCGCTGGGTCACGTTGCAGAGTGTGACGTCACAGCGTGTGACATCACCGCGGCGCGACTCACGGCACGGGGTGTAGCAGGGCGCCGCCATCTTTGTTTACATCCGATCTCCACCCTGACAACGTGAGGGAGGTTGAAGACAGCACGCATCGTGGGAACGATGGAGGTGAGTACAATTTTAGTATATATCTAGACTGTATCAGTTATTATTGGGGGGGGGGTTTTATATTAGAACGTATATGGTATTATGGGGTGGGGTATATATTTATTAGTGGGGGGTGATTATAGCAATAATAGGAATCGTATATAGTTTTATGGGGGGTTATAGTGATTATAGGGGGAGGGGAATTAGTGACTGGGGGTGGATAAGTTAATTATAGGGGGTGTATATAGTTATTATAGGGGCACTGTATATAGTAATTATAGGGGGGGTATATATGATTTATGGGGGCACTGTTATAGCTCGTTATGGGGGTAATATGTTGTTATAGAGGGCTGTATATAGTTATTATAGGGACACTGTATATAGTTGTTATAGGGGGGTCTATATAGTTATTATAGGGGTCAGTATATAGTTATTATAGAGGGACTGTATATAGTTATTATAGGAGGGTGTATATAGTTATTATAGGGGTGTATATAGTTATTATAGGGAAGTGTATATAGTTATTATAGGGGCACTGTATATAGTTGTTATAGGGGGATGTATATAGTTTATAGGGTTGATAATAGTTTTATAGAGGGACTGTATATCAGTTATCAAGTGAATGTAATTGTATATAGGGGATAATATATTTATAGGGGGAATGTATATAGTGTACGGGGAGATGTAATAGTTTGATTGCTGGGGAGCTGATAATATGGATTGCTGAGGAGCTGTATATAGTGGTTGCTGGGGGAGCTGTATATAGTGGTTGCTGGTGTGGAGCTGTATTTAGTGATTGCTGGAGGGCTGTATATGATGTGGGGAGTGTCTGCGGGCGAGCTGTATATAGTGAGTTGCTGGGGGAGCTGTATATATGATTGCTGGAGGAGCTGTATATAGTGATTGCTGGGGAGCTGTATACAGTGATTGTTGGGGGAGCTGTATACAGTGGTTGCTGGGGAGCGTATACAGTGATTGTCGGGGGAGCCGTATACAGTGATGCTTGGGGGAGCTGTATACATGATCTGCTAGTAACAAAAGCTTTTATTGACAGTTAGAATGAGTAATTTAGCAGTCAATATTGCAGTGTTGATCCTTCTTCTTCAGGACATCGGCAATTCTCCCGGCCAGCTCTCATCGAAGTCTGGACCAAATCCTGACTGATCGCCGCCCTTTTGTTCAATCATGCTTGCATTCTTCACAATTTGGTTTGTTTTTGTTTGCCACGGCCTCTTCATGATTGACACACCGTTCTCAAGGGATTAGGTCTGGGGATTTCCATGCATGGACCCAAAATCTCTATGTTTTTGTTCCCGTGAGCCATTTAGTTATTACCTTTGCTTTTATGCAGGGGCTCCATCATGCTGGAAAAGGCATTGTTGATCACCAAACTGCTCTTGGATGGTTGGAAAGTTGCCTGGAGGACATTCTGCCTACCATTCTTTATTCAGTGGATGTGTTTTTATACAAACTGTGAGAGGACTGGTTCCCTTGGCTGAGAAGAAACCCCCACACATGAATGGTTGCAGGATGCTTTACAGTTGGCATGAGACCAAACTGGTGGTATTGCTCACCTTGTCTGCTTCCGAACAAGCTGTTTTCCACATTTCCAAACATTGGAAAACGGGATTCCAGAGAAAATGACTTTACCCCATTCCTCAGCAGTCCACCCCTGTACCTTGCACAGAATATTCAGTCTGTCCCTGGATTTTTTTTCTGGAGAGAAGTGGCTTCTTTGCTGCCCTCCTGACACCAGGCCTTGCTCCAAGAGTCTCCGCCTCAACAGTGGCGTGCAGATGCACTCACACCGGCCTGCTGCCATTCCTGAGCAAGCCTGCACTTGCTGGTAGCCCTGATCCGGAAGCGAAACCACTTTTAAGAGATGGCTTGGTGGTGCTGTGCTTGTCCTTCTTGGCACCCCTGGAGCCTTTTGGCAACAAGAACCTTTCTCCTTCAATTTATGAATGATGCCAATAGAATGTTGACTGAGTGCATGCTTTCTAGCTGTAAATACTCTCCTGTTTCCGCCAGTTTTGTGCATTGCAATGATGACTGCACGTGTTTCTTTAGAGAGAACCATGGTTACAGAAGAGAAACAATGCTGCCAAGCACAGCCTCCTAAAGTGTTACATGGTTGTGATTCTTACTTAATCATCAGATTGATCTCCAGCCCTGTCCTCATCAACACCCACACCTGTGTTAGTGGAGCAATCACTGAGAACGAGTTAGCTGCTCCTTTTAAGGCAGGCCTGCAATGAGTTGAAATGTGTTTTGGGGGAAAAAGTTCATTTTCTATGTCAAATATTGACTTTGCAATTAAGTTTGCTGTAAGCTGATAACTCTTATAACATTTTGGATATGTCAAATTGCCATTAAAACCCTGATGCATTAGACTTTGTAAAAATTAACATTTGTATCATCTCAAAACTTTTGGCCATGACTGATGTTATCATTAAATGCCCTTGATCTCAGTTAATCATATTTAGCATGTTTTAAAGTGTAAGAACAAGGCAAATCGCAATGGGATATATATTGATTATTGATTGCAACCATTTTGTGATCTTTCAAAACTGGAATGTTTATATGTGTAGGCGGGTTTCCCCCCCTGTTTGGCGCAGGGTTCCGTTCCACATTCATTGGTTGATAACAGAAAAAATTATTTTTGAGGCCTTTTCTCTGGTATTCAAAGAGTTGTTTCAAGATTAGAAATATTTTCGTTGATATTAAAGCAATAAACACTCTTAACTACCTGTCTCTGCATCCTGTTCAACCACGGCAATGCCCAAACTGCTTTGTTTGATACAGAGGCTGCAGTGATGTCACATGGACAGAGCATGCACCGTAACAGCAGGGTTTTTCAGCTGCAGCGGCGCATACACTGTCAATTCCACATCGCCGCCAGCCTCTGTAATCAAAGCAGCGTTGGTGTGAACGTAGTGTAAAAGTAAGTAAAGATGTTTATTTAATACACTCTTAGACCAATATCAACTTTTTTATAACTGTGGACAACCCATTTTAAAAATGATGTGCCCAGAAGTAACAGGATGTCCATTAAAGTCTATAGTAAAAAAAGGAGAATGGCAGATATTTGTTTTACTTTGAGCAATACATATTTTCGTTTTTAGGCCTTAAATATACAAGGCTAAATAAGAATAAGATACTGTATATTTTTTTAAAAAAAACCTGTTTTTTTGGTATTCTAACCCACCTGTCGTTTACTAATGCTGTTCATACCTGAAAAAAACAGCAAAGTACCTTACTGAAGCTTTGAGTACATCTCAGCTTCCCTACATTGATGCTGGGTTGTACGACTTGCTGTGCACCACATACAGAGCTAACTGCAGATTATCAATATGTTTCTTTTTTAGGCTTATCATATTTACATTTTTTATTAATTTTTAATACAGGTTTTCCACCATTCGTGTTGTTCTGACAGTGCTGTTTTTTTTGTTTGCATTCCTACTACTATCATAAATATTGCATCCAGAAGAACAATACAAATACAACTGATCCATGTATTTGTCACAAGTAACTTTCTAGGAGATGTTGTCCTTTATTTTTTAAGGAACAGAATTTAAAAAAGTGATGGAAACACAACAGATATAATTATGAACCTTCACAAAGGCTTTTCTCATATAGGTGTTATAATGACAATACTCTCAAATAATTCAATGGTTCTTGCAGGAGATTTTCTCTCAGTCACATGAATGATCACTCTAACTGCTGACTTTAGTGCACAAAAGATCATTCTTTCAGTGGTCTTTGCAATAAAAATCAGTATTTTTCTATAATGAGAAGTTGCATATGATTCTATAACAAAATGGAGGAAAATTTAATGGCAAGAAAACATTTACAGTTTCCATGAAAGCAGCATTTAATCTAGATTGTTTCCTGCCTGTTTTGTGCTGACAGGACTTTTTGGCCTCAGCTAAGAGAGCCTGTGCTTTCAATTGCGAGCAGATCTTGAAGTCCTGACAGACTCCTGCGCAAATGCACTTAATCACTATCACTCATAGCACAATGTAAGTCGAAATGTCTCTTATATTCATCACTAAATGCACAGTTATAGGCACTTAGACTTGTTTTTTTTAATGCATTCCTTTGCCAAACTTTAAAGCAGATACAAATGTGGTTTGGTGTACACAATGGTAGGCAGTGTTTTCAACTCTAAAGCTATGCACAATCTTTGTGTCCAAATGCGGCCCGAGAAGGTGTCATTGGGCATTCCTTTAACAGCTACTCCCACATCACTGCTTGCTTCAACACACCCACGGATTCACTAAAATATTTGCAAAAGTGACTTAGGAATTTGGCTTCAGTCAAGTTCAATATTTACAGTGGGTACAGAAAGTATTCAGAACCCTTTACATTTTTCACTATTTGTTTCATTGCAGCCAATTGGTAGGATCAAAAAAGTTTTTTTGCCCTTAATGTACACTCTGCACCCATCTTGACACAAAAACCGAAATGCAGATATTTTTGCTATACTTAAACAAGAAAAACTGAAACTGAAAATATTTGGTCACAATTATTCAAACCCTTTGTTCATTATTGAAGGTGCCCCTTTTGAGCTAGTACAGCCATGAGTCTTTTTGAAAATGATGATGCAACAGTTTTTCACACCTGGATTTGGGGATCCTCTGCATTCTTTTCTTGCAGATCATCTCCACTTCCCTCAGTTGGATGGTGACGTTGTGGGAAGCCATTTTCAAGTCTCTCCAAAGATGCCCAATTGAGTTTAGGTCAGGGCTCTGGCTAGGTCGGTCAAAATGGTCACAGAATTGTTTCTGGAGCAACTGTTTTTGTTATTTTAATGGCGTGCTTTAGCTCATTGGTGGTTGTTGAAACGTGAACCTTGGCCCAGTCTAGGGTCAAGGACACTCTGGAAGAGGTTTTTCATTCAGGATATCTCTGTACTTGGCACCACATTCCCCCTTTCTTCAATTGCAAACCAGTTGTCCTGTCCCGGCAAGCTGAAAAAAAAAAATCCCCCAACCCCGCCCCACTACCATGTTTCACTGTTGGATTTTATTTGGCAGGTGATGAGCGAACTGGTTTTCTCCACACTTACTGCACATAATTAACATGTCTTCCACTGAGAAGAGGCTTCATTTGGCAGACTAAAGCCCCTGACTGGTGGAGGCTGCAGTATAGTTGTAGGAAATTTCCCCCCATCTCCCTACTGCGTCTCCCTACTGCTGGCTCAGCACAGATGATCTTGGGGTACTTCTTTATCTCTCTCACCAAGGCTCTTCTCCCATGATTGCTTAGTTTGGCTGAACTGCCAAGTCGAGAAAGAGTTGGTCCCCAACTTCTCCATTTAAGGATTATGGGCCCATCATACTCCTAGAAACATTGAGTGGAGGAAATTTCCCCCATCTCCCTACTGCGTCTCCCTACTGGAGCTCACCACCTTGGATCTGGTCCTTCTTATCTCTCTCCCAGGCTCTTTCTCCACGATTGCTTAGTTTGCTGGACTGCCAGGTCGAGGAAGAGTTGGTCCCAAACTTCTTCCATTTAAGGATTATGGACGCTACCATACTCCTAGAAACATTGAGAGCTGCAGAACTTCATTTGTATCCATGGCCAGATTTGTGCCTTGCCACAATTCTGTCTCGAGCTCCTTGCAGTTTCTTAGGCTTTTAATGATTCCCATGTGCTCTGACACACACTATGAGCGTGAGGTCTTTAAATAGACCGTGGTGTGCCTTTCCTAATCAAGTCTAATCAGTTTAATTAAAACACTGAATGGTTGAAGGAGTAGAAACCACTCATAGATCAAAATTGACATTATGAGTTAAATAGTAGTGGGACCGCAGGGGTCGGAATACTTATTACCCATGTGATATTTAGTTTTTTAGTTTAATAAATTAGCAAAATATCTTCCTTTTTTTCTGTCAGATGGTGCAGAGTGTACATTAATGATCAAAAAAATTGTCTCCTCCGCAATCACTATATACGCTCCCCCTGCAATCACTATATACAGCCCCCCCAGCAATCCAACCTTAACAATATACAGCTCCCCAGCAACACTATATACAGCTCCCCCAGCATCACTGATATAACGCTCCCCCAGCAATCACTATATACGCTCCCCCAGCAACCACTGTATACAGCTCCCCCAGCAACACTGTATACAGCTCCCCCAGCAACCAACTTGTAACAGCTCCCCGCAATCACTGTATACAGCTCCCCCAGCAACAACACTCAGCTACGTATACAGCTCCCCCGCAACCACTGTACACGCTCCCCCCAACATCACTGTATACACTCCCCCAGCAATCACATATACAGCTCCTCCGAACACATCACTATACATCTCCCCCAGCATCACTATATACAGCTCCCCCAGAAATCAACTATATACAGCTCCTCCACAATCACAAATACAGCTCCCCCAGCACCACTATATACAGCTCCCCCAGCACCCACTATATACAGCTCCTCAGCATCCACTATATACAGCTCCCCCGCAATCACAATACATCTCCCAGTATCACTATATACATCCCCCTATAATACTAAAATATGTTTAATAGTTTCCCTATTACATAGATACATTCATCTGATAACTGATATACAGTCCCTCTATAAACTATATACAACCCTTAATACTATATCCATCCCCTATAACAACTCTAGTACAGGTCCCCTATAATACTATATACACTTCCCTATAATAACTATAACACCCCCTATAAATACTATCACACCTCCTTAATAACTATATACATCCCTCTATAATAACTATATACTGACCCCATAATAACTATATAGACCCCCCTATAACAACATATAACAGGTGTCCCCGTATAATAACTATATACAACCGCCCTCTATACACAACGATATATACCCCCTATAACAGCTATATACAGTGCCCCCATAAATAACATATATACCCCCCTATAATTACTATATACAGTGCCCCTATAATAACTATATACACCCCCTATAAAACTATCACAACAACAACAAACCAAACCCCCCTACTAACAATAACAGTCCCCGTTAATCGCTATATACCCCACCCACCTCATATAACCCACCTCCTTCGTTCCTTTAATGCTCATATACACCCCCCACCTAATAATAACCCCACCCCCATAATAACCATATACTTCTAGATATAAAACCCCTCCCCCCAATATAATAACAGTTCTAGATATAATACAAATTGTACTCACCTCCATCGTTCCCACGATGCGAGCTGGCTTCAACCTCCCTCACGTTGTCAGGGTGGAGATCGGATGTAAACAAGATGCGGCCCTGCTACAACCCCGTGCCGTGAGTCGCGCCGGGTGATGTCACAGCGTCTGTGACGTCACACTCTGCAACGTGACCCAGCGCCCGGAGCCCCCCTTATGATCCGGCTCTGAGCATATATCCAGCTGTCTCTGAGAGCCAATGCCCAACCTGCTTAGTATGCATTGGAATCACGTGCGCTGTGGTAGTATATTCAAACAGCAGAGATCTACAAAAAAGAGAGAAATTAATACAATTTGATAACTTACAACTTTGATTATATGTTTGCTCAAACTAGGCATCCCAAACACACCCTGCTGCTCCAAACACTCCTGCTGTATATTGATACAGCATCTTGACTAACCAACAACAAAAGCCATCAAACACCAACTGAGTCATGTTATTTGTAATGTTAAACTTTGCTACATATGTTCTTTAGGTCTATGCAGGGAACATGTATACTACTATACTGTACAGGCCGCTTTAAGCCCTGCCACAATAATATTAGGTGTAGATTACAAGCAGAAGTTATGGTAAGGCAACCGGTAATAAGGACTGTAAGAGAATTTTATAGCAATAGAGATGATAGGTAGAAATAAATACGAAGGATGAAATAGATTTAGATAGATAAGATATTTATATGCATACATATAAGTAGAATATATATTATAAGCAAAAAAGTGGCAGCACTCCAGGAATGCGTGGAAAAAGTGTGAGGTTTTTCCACGATTCTTGGAGTGCTGCCACTTTTTTGCTTCTTATCTACACTCTTTGGGTAAGATTAGTGGGATAGCACCCGTCGAACCTTTTTTCCTGAAGGCTGTGCTGCTTTGCATTTTTGTTTGTTATATATATTATGCTAGATAGGTACATATGAGAATATATACAGTAGAAGAGAGATAGTAATTGGGTGATTAGAATATATATGTATAGATGATATATATGTATATTATATTTATATAGCTTCATGTATCTCTATATATATAGTTATATATATATATATACACAAAAAGCTAGATAGATATATGGTTACATAGGCAGATATATAGATAGATAGGAAATAGACAAATTATAGGAGATTGATAACTAGACAGATGGATGATAAACCGATATATAGACAGGAGATAGATGATAATCTCGCTTCAAAGGTGATTTTATGGAAAATTCACCACACTGAACCATGAAAGAAACAAAAACTAGAAGCTGTTATGCTACCTGACTGTATACTGGTAGTGGTTTATTAGACCAATTGCTGTTGACAGGTTCCATTTAAAAGAGCAATACATCCTCTGTCCACAAAATTCCACATGCAGGAGGCCCTTTTAGTACAGTCTGGCGCCCCTTAACGCTGACTTTGTGTATAGTGGTAACCAAACAAAGCTTTCAGGCTGCATGTGTTTATAAGCCCCCCATGGAAGCATCATATATGGTTATAAGCACAGCTTCATAAAGAGTTCCTTACTGAAAATATTGTCTTCCTATCCTAACCCAGTCTAGATGGTTTTGTATAGTATAATAACAGTATTAAAGTAAAATATGTGCAAAGGTTTGTATTTTCATGATTTATACAGGAATGATTTATGACCTCTGATTTATAAGAGAGCATCAATGATTTTGCTGCACCCCGCCCCCTGGCTTCTCTGTATCCTGAGCAGGACGGGGGCGGGACTCGGGGGGCGGGACTCGGGGGGGCGGGACTCGGGGGCGGGACAAGACGGAAAAATCCGTGAAAACGCAAAAAAAACGGGACTTTCACTTAACGATCCGTGCAGGCGGGACAAGGGTTAAAAAACGGGACTGTCCCGCCCAAAACGGGACGGTTGGGAGGTATGCAATTGCTGTTGACAGGTTCCATTTAAAAGAGCAATACATCCTCTGTGCACAAAATTCCACATGCAGGAGGCCCTTTTAGTACAGTTTGGCGCCCCTTAACGCTGACTTTGTGTATAGTGGTAACCAAAAAAAGCTTTCAGGCTGCATGTGTTTATAACCCCCCATGGAAGCATCATATATGGTTATAAGCACAGCTTCATAAAGAGTTCCTTACTAAAAATATTGTCTTCCTATCCTAACCCAGTCTAGATGGTTTTGTATAGTATAATAACAGTATTAAAGTAAAATATGTGCAAAGGTTTGTATTTTCATGATTTATACATTAAAGGACACCTGTCATCAGGTCTGTGTCACTAGTCCTGTCACTACTACCTGTTGGAGCAGCTCACAAGGATCCCATCCCAGCCTTTATCTAGTTATTTCATACATTATTCATTGTAAAATCATCTATTCTTTATTATGTAAATGAGGCTGGTCACATGGTCAGAGGCAGTGATGTCACCCCTGTTACCCCTCCCCTCTCCTCCCCCTGCTCATGTCTGTGTGTAATGTATAGTAAAGCATGGCTAGTGTGTGTTGCATCTGCTGACATGCTGCATCCTCCTAATATACAGGTGAGAGACACAGACATCAGCTACACATGAATCTGACATGTTCTGCTGTAACATGGCTGCCTGGAGCTGTTGTATCTCTCCTACAGGCTGCAGGGGGCGTGGCCACCAGCACCAGGAAGCACATCATTATACAGCCTCACATCATTATACAGGCTGTCAGTCAAGCACTGGGGGTGTGGCTGTGCCTCCCACTCATGAATAGAGTGGACAGCTTGAATATGCTAATGCTTCATTGGACATTTCACAGGTCATTTGCATACAGCTTTAGGACCTCATTGCTTAGGTTTACAGGCATGTAGAGGGACAATGAAGGGATAGAGGCAATGCTCTCTAATGGCAGTTTATGAAAATATATTTAGTTTAGGGGGGTTATTTTGCATGACGGGTTCTCTTTAATGATTTATGACCTCTGATTTATAAGAGAGCATCAATGATTTTGCTATATTGATGTCTTCTCAAGATGCATCCTGCACCTCCTGCAACATTTTCAGCACCTGCATTGCCATAAAAGCACATGCTCTCAAATGACTATGGCCAGAGCCAAATATTGCATTAGCAGGATGACTGTTCCACAATTATTTTTTAACTGTAATTTTCTGTTCCCCACAGAAGTAATAGTGTAAATGTCCTCGTAACAACAACGCAACTTATTCCAGCACTTTCCAAGGTCTTGCTTTACAGTCTAGGAGGAGTATTCCCAATTGAAAATATCTACAGTGCAACTAAAATAGGTATGGGTTTACATTAAATTTGCAATTAATAAATAATGAATATAGGATATTAACAGCACACAAAAATATCTATGCAGAACAGGTTTGCTTTTACAAAGAGCATCAAGTTAATGCCCTATCTCCTTTCTTGTGTAATGTATAGTAAAGCATGCTAGTTTGTGTTGCATCTGCTGACATGCTGCATCCTCTAATAGCAGGTGAGAGACACAGACATCAGCTACACATGAATCTGACTGTTCTGCATACATGGCGGCCTGAGCTGTTGTATCTCTCCTACAGGCTGCAGGGGCGTGGCCCACCCGCACCAGGAAGCACATCATTATACAGCCTCACATCATTATACAGGCTGTCAGTCAAGCACGGGGGGTGTGGCTGTGCCTCCCACTCTGATAGAGTTGGACAGCTTGAATATGCTAATGCTTCATTGGACATTTCACAGGTCCTTTGCATACAGCTTTAGGACCCATTGCTTAGGTTTACAGGCATGTAGAGGGACAATGAAGGGATAGAGGCATGCTCTCTAATGGCAGTTTATGAAATATATTTTTTTTAGGGGGTTATTTTGCATGACGGGTTCTCTTTAATGATTTATGACCTCTGATATAAGAGAGCATCATGATTTTGCTATATTGATGTCTTCTCAGAATGCATCCTGCACCTCCTGCAACATTTTCAGCACCTGCATTGCATAAAAGCACATGCCTCTCAAATGACTATGCCAGAGCCAATATTGCATTAGCAGGATGACTGTTCCACAATTATTTTTTAACTGTAATTTTCTGTTCTCCCACAGAAGTAATAGTGTAAATGTCCTCGTAACAACAACGCAACTTATTCCAGCACTTTCCAAGTCTTGCTTTACAGTCTAGGAGGAGTATTCCCAATTGAAATATATCTACAGTGCAACTAAATAGGTATGGTTTACATAAATTTGCAATGAATAATAAGAATATAGGATATATAACAGCACACAAAAAAATACTAGGTGTCCCTATAATAACTATATACACCCCTCTATAACAACTATATATACCCCCTATAACAACTATATACAGTGCCCCCATAATAACTATATATACCCCCTATAATAACTATATACACCCCCATACTAAATATATACAATCCCCCTATAATAACTATATACACCCCCCTATAACAACTATATACAGATTCCTATTATTGCTATACACCAGAGGGCCCTGCTGTTGACAATACATTAACAGGGGGCACGGAGTGGAACATTTATTAAAGGGGGTATCTAGGCTGGACATTTATTAAAGAGGCCCTCTATGTGGCCATTTAGTAAAGGTTTGGCATCGAGGGTGTGGGACATTTGTAAAGGGGGGCATTTCTGGAGGTGGACATTTCAGTAAAGAAGGGCATTGCTGGCGACATTAATTCAAGGGGCATCTGGCTGACATTGCATAAAGAGGGCTCTCAGGTGGACGTTTCATTAAAAGGTACAGGGCAGACATTTTCATTAAAGGTCTCTGTGTGGACATTGCTGAAAGGGGGGGATATCCTGTGGGACTTTTTAGTAAAAGAAGTGGCATCAATATTGCAGTGGGAAATTATAAAAGGAGGGTCTGACTGGGGGACATTTCAGTATAGCAGGGCTTTGTGGTGGAAAATGTCATTAAAGGGGGGGCTCTAATGTAATGTTTCTGTAAAGAAGGGGGTTCTGTGGATTTTCAGTAATGAGGTGCGGCCGCTGGTGGACATTTAGACGTAGTAAGCGGAATGGATGCATTTTCTAACCTGTGGCTTAACTCCAACAACTTTTTTTCATTTTTTTTGTGGTAAAATAGAAGCATTATCTCATACGGTGAGTATTCACACATGAGGGGCAGTCAGTGCAGGAGCACAAGACGGGCAGCCGAGAGGTAGTGTTAGCATCACACATATCCACAATCCCTGGGGGAACTTGTCCGGACGGTAGTTAGTCGAAGTGAAGGTTTCATGCAGTTTCATCAGGGAATGTGATCGGTTTCCTAATTGATGGGTATAAGAACCTGATTGAAGGGGGATTATTTAACTTATGAACAGTAAAGATTAATGATATAGGGATGAGACGTATATAAGACGAGTAATTAGATCCTGAATAACTTGGCACAAATGGGTTGTACGCTGGGGACAGTGGGGGGGGCCCTAGTTGTGTGGAACAGCCAGGCCATGGGACACTTAAAGGAAAACCTACCACTTGAAGTGGCAGGTAAAGGGGAAACTACGGAGGCACCAGCTCAGATGAGCTGGTACCGGAGGCTTAGTTTTGTTAGTGTTGTTAAACCGCAAGTAGTACCGCTGCTTCGGAGTCAGAGAGGTACGCGTCGGCGCACCAATGCGCGGGAGAGACGATGCCCGCGGCTAACATAGGAAGTGAAGGAGCCGCGGGCACGGTCCGCACAATGGGCGCCGAGCTGCGCGTACCTCCCTGCACCGAAGCAGCTTCGGCCATTAAGTTTAAAAAGTGTTTAACCGCGATACTGCGGTTAAAAACACTACACAAAAAATAAGCTCGAACCAGCTCACACTGAGCTGGGGCTCGGTAGTTCCCCTTAATACCTGCACTTCAAGTGCTAGGTTTCCTTAATCCGCCACTAGTGTGATAGGGTCAAGAACGTCCCCCCTGCATAGTGTTCCGATATGAACACATCGCTAGCGGAAATGTGTGACCGCGTTTATAGCCCAGCATCTACTCCCTAAAGTCCACCACAGCTTGACAGTTTTGTATTTCAAGGGAAAATATAAAGAGTAACATGAGAGTAAAGTTGTTGAACAATATGGTTGAGTGTTTTGCAAGTGGGGGTCTAGCCTCTGAAATGGATTGAATATCCATATATAGAAATAGATGAGCAAACATAATATTAGTATTTGTATTATTCCTGAAACAAAATACGCCAGCTGCGGTCAGAGCTGTTTGCTGTTCATAAGATTCGTGAAAGCGCTGGTCAATGAATGAAGAAATCATCCCAAATGAGATTAATATAACTAGCTTTCTACTTAACAAAATTACATTGTAACACGCAAACATGTCTTGTCTTAAGGCACAACCATCCTTATTCCACATTTCATTGCCAAACTAAAAAGAGACAGTTGTTAATCTTTTAGATCTCACCGCTTAATTCCCAACCACCCTCCCTCCCCCACAACAAAAAGAAACATGTAAACACGTCATCCACTTTCACAAAATCAAGGCTGCAGTAATTAAAAATCACAGTAATATGATTATGTTTTTGTTTCAATGACATTACACAAAAATGACAGGCTAGACATGATTGTCATCATATAGTTGGAGTGCATTCTATATTCAGATTTTCAGGGTTAGGGAGGTTATGTCTGATTCACACCTCAGTGCTGGGAATGAGGATCCCATTGTATTGAGGAATGTTGAAACACCACCGTGTCATTTCGGTCGGACACAAAAAAATGTGCCTAGATTCCATCAAGAGTTTGCACATCTGTTCTTCACCACGGTCTTCCTATTGACGAGGCTTTCTAATGTCCAAGGTACTAAGTGTCATATATCGCAGCCACTCAGCATCATTAGATTTCCTTCATCTGGGCAGACAGGCAGACGGCACAACGCAAGGCCGACGCAGACATAGCCCGATATAAGGCGGGCTCCTCGCCGGGGACCATGATTCGCTGCGCGCGTTGCCCCGCAACATCGTCGTCGACGTGCGGTAGCGAAATGTTTAGTGTGGAAAGCAGATGCCTGGAATTACTTGTCCTCAATTGTCTGTTGATTATCCTTTGTTTAAGACAGTCATGTGTGTAAAGAAGCCGAGGCATTAAATCACACATAAAAAATTCAGTGTTAGTACTTTAACTATATATAAATGAGTGTACATATTAAAAAAGGCCCTCCAAAGGATGCAAATAGTTACAAAATTCTAGTTCGTTGCTCTGATGAAGAGCAAAAGATCTGAAGACTTGCTATTGCTCCAAAAAGGCATGTTATTCTGACAGGAAAGACGAGAAGAGAAGGAGAAGAACTTAGAATTAATGAGAAATAGTTCAAACCAGCATCAGAGGCACATTACAGATCCATCAATCAATCATGAGCCAAATGGATGTCGTGATGGACACGAAGTCCAAAGGACGGGGTATAGTCTTTGGGCCTGCAGAGACCAATTGAGCACTCTCACTGATGGTGATCGTTATTGATGCAGAAGCTGATTGGAGTGAGTACATCTGAAAAGTACTTACAGCACTCCGAAGCTCTCCTGCTATTGCTCTTCTCTTTGTCCTTTATGCTGGTTAGGTAGCGGCTGATGTGCTGGCTTCATTGTATACAGATGAATAGTGGTGCCCGTGCGAGAGGAGCAGGAGTTAGGAGTTGCCAGGAGGATTGAGTATTATTAAAAGGGTTCTGTACTTCAGTCCGATCTGCTCCTTGGCCATATACTGGGTAATGAGCCTGATGCCTAGAATAAAAGCAATGTCCACGACACAGAGAAGGGCAGTGCAACATTAGAAATTAAAGAGTGGCACTGAGAAGTGGAGAGAGGACAATGGAGAGGTGAGTATTTATTATTTTTTTTTATCTGCTCATGGGGGAGGCGTCTCCATACTTAGTACTCTGACCATTTCATGATGGCCACTCCAAGGAATGCAGTATGTTAGTACTGTCATATGGGGGTGGGGTCACCACTATTAGTAGTCTTAATTCTAGACATCTCCAGAATTACTAATCTGCCCCTGGGGATCATTATATCAGTCACTATTGGGGTCTCCAATATTTTGTAGTCAGCTCTCGGGGGTCTCAAGAATTGTCATCTTTAGTTTCCATTTTTATTAGTTCTGCTCTGGGGTCTCCCATTTTTATATTGTTTGTCTAAAGCACTCCATAGTATTTTAATGTACTGTCTGGGACCCCCCATTCTTATTGTCTCAGCTGGAGGGTGGCGTCTCCATGATTATCTGATTTGGGGCGGTGTGATCTCTATTATTTTAACTGCTGTCGGTGGTCTCATTATCGTTCTCTGCTCTGAAGGGTCTCCACGTATGATCTTTGGTGTGACTGTTTAAGTTGTATTGTGTTGTTAGGCAGATCTAGGAGTAGTGCTTACGGTAGCTCATTGAGAAGTGAGTGGGCATAACAATTGGCCCCGATCCATAGTAAATTGTGCACCCCTGTTCTAATTTAGTTAAAGTAACCCCATAATTATGTACAGGCATGTGAAAAGTGCTGACATCCACAACAAACACTGAATGCAACACCCAGGGGAATACAAACCACCAGTCTCAGGATCTGGGCTGCTGCAAACAACATTACAAAAGATACAAATTCAGATTTATTGCTAATTATGCTAATTTATATATACAGCTTGTCTACTTATACGGATTTGGAGGATTCTCTGGGGAGCCAGTCGCCACTGAGCTTACAATGAATGATGTTAAAGGATGGTCTGAGTGTAAAAAATTGGAGCTGGGTGGGGAGGGAGGGCTTTTAAAAAATTAATTGTACTCTCCTCATCTGGCGCTCCTGTGTGTCCATGCCGTGGTCTGTCGCGCCATGAGGTTTGTATTCAGGGGCACGGAGAGACCACTCCAAGTACTTCCAGACAGGGCCAGGGGACGCCACGACCACCCCTCAGATGTCCAGCGCCACCCGATACAACACTGGCAGGGACTGCCTCCAATGGAAAAACCATGTCATGGGAAAAAGGGAGCGACAGCAGACGAGATGAGTACACATTTTTTTGTAAAAATCCAGCTCTGCTTAGGTAAGAACTGGCTTCTGGTTATGATCAAATACAGAACGATGAGTAGAAAAATATATAGATATTTAGAAGTCAGAGCGGCTAATTTTACAATAGAGAAATCTAATCACTTACAGCAGGGTCGGGCTATGTATGCCCGCAGGCCAATTCTGGGCCCGACTAAGTATCTTGGATCAGCCCACATGTGGCAGGTAGTCACTGTTCTGTATTTGCCCTGCTTTCATCCAGACTGCCGATGGCACCCTGACGCAGGGCAACGAGCCAACAGGACAGAGTTGACGGTGTTTGTGCCCTGGAAGAACTAGACAATTATAAACTGCGACATTGATGGCATGCATCACCAGCCCCAAGAATCACCAGAGAGACATATAAAGTTTGTTTTTCTACTTATATTCCTGCACTGTTGTAAAAAGGGGTGGATTTTAAATGGAGGAAAAGAGGGTATTATCAAAAAGGGGGATTGTAAAATGGGGAAAAAGAGGGGACAAAAGACGAGGGCATTAAGAAGGGAAATGATACAAGAAAGTGCATTTTAGAGCATTTTAATTGTAAGAAGTGGGGAATATAAACAGAGGCCATCTAAAACTAATTTCTCATGTGGTCCTGTGGGAAAATTAATTGCCCACTCCTGCCTTACAGAGAACTACCGTATATACTCGAGTATAAGCCGACCCGAGTTTAAGCCGAGACCCCTAATTTTACCACCAAAAACTGGGAAGGGAAAACCTGATGACTCGAGTATAAAAGCGAGGGTGTTAGTATAACAAGCCAGGCCCCAAGTGGTATACAGCCAGCCTGCCCCTCCGTTGTATAAGCCGCCAGCCTGCCCTCATGTATACAGCCAGCCAGCTGCCCTCATGTATACAGACCAGCAAGCCTGCCCCTTATGTATTACAGCAGCCAGCCTGCCCATCATGTTACAGCCAGATCAGCCTGCCCAGTCAGGATACAGCCCAGCCAGCCTGCCCCTCATGTATACAGCCTGCCAGACTGCCCCTCATGGTTACAAGCAGCCGCCTGCCCCTCATGTATACAGCAGCCTGCCCCCCCGTATGTTGAGCACATTAAAAAAAATTAACTTAAAAGAACCTACCCACTTGAAGTGCAGGTTCTGATGGCCAATACGGGCACCAGCTCAGGGTGAGATGGGCCGGAGGAGTATTTGAGTTAGTGTTTAAAACGCCGGATCGCGGTTTAAAACCACTTTTTAAAACTTAAGCGGTGCAGGCAGGTTTTTACGCGCTCGCGCTTACCGTGCGCGCGGCTAATAGGAAGTGATAGGAAGAGCCGGGCGCAATGGAAGCGCTGAGCGCGTACCTGCCTGCGCCGAGATAAAGTGGAAAAAAGTTTTAAAAACCGGGACGATACGCGGTTTAAAACACTAACTAAAAATAAGCTCCGGCACCAGACTCGCCTGAGCTGGTGCCCGGTATTGCCATCGGACCTGCCACTTCAAAGTGGTTAGGTTTCATTTAATTCCCCGACCTTCCGGCGAAATACTCGCCACGATCCCGGCGGGTGGCTCTCGATCCCCGGGCAAGGCAGCGGCTTCTTTCTTTCTTGGCGGGCAGAGTCGCATCCATGAGATCTCCCCACCGGCGCTCAACATAATTCAGGCGGTGTCGACGGGTATGGACGTCACAACGGCCGCATCATAGTGAGCGCCGGCGGGAAGATGCATGACGCGACTCCGGGCCGGCAGCAAAGAAGAAAGAAGAGGGTCAGGGGGCGTATCGCCGGAAGGTAAGAACTAAGTTTAATTATTTAATGTGCTGAACTTAGGGATCGGGAGCCGCCGGGTATCGGGAGCCACCGCCGGTGGATCCAGGCACCGAAGGGTGAGTAGTATTAGATTATTTTTTTAATTGGGGAGGTTTTTCAGCACATTTTTTGTAGATTCTAGATTCTATCACAATGAAGATATTATTTAATGTGCAGGTAACATGTTACATGCCAGATGAACAGGTTAATACAAAATGTTTTGTGGGAGAGAAATTATTTGTAATTCATTAATTTAGATACAGGGGCATTCTAAGCACATCCTAAAGACAAAAAAGAGTCTCAGAGGAACATCAGGACCTGCTGAAACAAGGAGACAGTTGTGCTATCACAGCCTGGCACTGTCTCTATCACCCAGGATCAGAAAAGCTCAGTTATCGGGTGTCTTACCATTTAAATCTAACTGGGCCCATAAACATTCAACTAAGCTGAATTAGCTGTGTTTGATTTAACCTGCTAACAACCACTTTGGATTTGTTTTTCATCAACTTCACCATTCACCGCCTCTAAGGTCTTAAAGGGAAGCACCTGTCATGAAGAGTTAGGCCACAATCTACAACTATCCTGCTATGTAGAAGTATGTAGAAAAGAGTCACTGAACGCTATAAGGAGTCACATGGTGGTGAAGCTAGCTACGCTACGATTCCTTCTGTAAATATGGCCCTGACTGCTAACAGGTTATTTGAATATAGTCTTTTTCAGCATTCAAAGAATAAGAAGACAAGGCAGCACTCCTGGAAAAACTAGGGTGTTTATTCACCCATTGTGGAAGGTGCGACGTTTCAGCCCTTCAATGGAGCTATTTTCAAGCATATAAGTGAATGTAAACACCTAGTTTTTCCAGGAGTGCTGCCTTGTCTTCTCATTCTTTGATTGCTGTTTGCTCACCCAGAGTCTGGTCAGCGGAGGCTTGCACCCACATTGGGACTTTTAGTCCATTTTTTCACAGTGCTGCTCTACTCCTCACTTTTCCTGTCTTTTTCAGCATGATGCTCAATCTTATACATCAAGGTGAACCTAGCAATGTGCTGGATAACAGGTGGGGAAACCGATATCTTCATTTTCACATGTAACAACGCTAACAATTTTGCTACTTTCTATTTACTTCTAGCTGCAATTGGAAACAATAATTATCTTAGTGACACTGGAGCATTGTGGGATAACATTCTCAGTTTAGGACATCCCTTGCTTGAAATATCTACTGTATGGGACAACATTTAATATTGTGTGGGCGAAGAGTTGTGAAGATCTTTCTAATATATTTTGCTTAGTTAGATTTTCCTATGGCTGCAAAACACAGCTGTATTGGCTATGTTTGCAGCCTGTGCGTCAACGGTATTTTCCTTGTGCAGAGGCGTAACTAGGTGAGGCAGGGCCCCATAGCAGACTTCTGAATGGGGCCCTCCTTCTACATTAAAAAAAAAAAAAATATTAATAATATATTATTTGTACACCACACGCAAGATACACAGCCTAAAATATAATATACACCATGCAGCATATACACTGCGGGTTTCATAGTGGCTGCTATGGCTGCTACCCCTGTCGTTACGCCCCTGCCCCCGTATCTCCACTGTTTGGCCACAAAAACAGCTTGTAAGTCACCTGTATGTCATCCATTTTTGCAGATCCACAAATAAATGGGAAGTTGTTACTTAGAATCCCATCGCATGTCAGACATATTTTTCCATCCCCATTTCCCATCTATGGCAGAGCAGAGCCAAAAACAAGGCCAATAGTAGGACATGCTCTGGGTTTTTTCTCAAGGGCACTAGGCTCTGACATGGGGCCGAGAAATCCTCAGTTGTATGTATGAGTTCTCTTTACAGAGACTATGCCAATTGGGGCCGCCTTTTAGGAGTGTGGAGACTTATAGCCACTAGGGAATTCTGGGAAATATGCACATACCTTTTACAGGATGGGATAAGAGACAACCACCGAGGAAATGGGGCAGATTACAGGGTCTAAGAGTCAGAAATATCCTCAGGTGCCCATGGCAACCCATCACCAGCCTCAGCTTTCGTATTTTACCAGTGCTCATGAATATTTTAAATGGGGAGAATGTGATTGGTTGCCATAGGCAACTGGAAATATTCTGACTTTCAGACACTGATAAAATCTGCCCAAATGCCCTCTTTGCTCTTTTTGCCTCCACACTGCACAACATTTGCACAGACTTACTAAGAGGCTGTGACTGCCTGGTGTGAACTTTGGCTACAGGAATCTGGATTTATTGGCATTAAGGGGAAAAAAGAAGTTGTGTGTATCATATGCTCTTCTCTGCGAAAATGGTACCAGTTCAAAACTAATTTTAAACATGAAAAAATCAATAAAGTACACAATATATGCTGTAGTTACCTGTCAAAAGCATGGGCATCATGGTGAGCGCCAGAAGCTATAGCGATTGGAAGTCTGGCAGCATCTGAAGATGGAATGGAAATGCTATGGAGAAATATCACTTAAATACTTTATGAGGACCTTTTCTACACCAAAACCACATGAATTTTATTAAGGCATGATGATTTATGAAACAAGTTGGCAACCCCTTTAGTACTGTACAGAAAGAGACACTGAGACATATAAGACAAGCTACACATCAAAGACATTTTTTTACTTTTTGTGCATGTTCTTCTTCTACACACCATCCCAATAAAACATATACTACTTTTCTGCCAAACCTGGAAAATGCTTCAAAGCAACTGTCTTTAACTGAAGAATGAGAGCAAAATTGAGTTACCTGCGTAAGCAAGCAGTGCTCCTCATCCGGGGAGTCCCCACCACAACATATGTTCATGAGAGCCAAATGACATAATCCGTTGAAAACAGTTGGTCTTTGCTGAAAACAATGCATGGCTTATTTCTGGTCTAACTGCTGAGGGTCATGTGCAAAGCTTTGGGATTTTAAGATTACTCACTGGGTATTGTGATTGTAATAAGAAAAGAGTTAGGAGAATGTACTGGTATGGTTATACATTTTTTTGTTTCCTGAAAATAAATAGGGATGGTACTGTACCCCTCAATAGTCCCAATAAAAATCCATACAAATTTTAATTTACAGATTAAAAGGTTGTAAGGTATGCCAGAAAGACGAGACATCGTAGGCTGTGTATCACACGACTTCTATCAAAAGTCTGAGGCTTGGGTGATAAATCTGCAAGCGGTTTAAGGACCCCTACAGTTGATGGCGAACCTTTTAGAGGCGAGTGCCCAAAATGCACACCAAACCCTTGCTTGAAGGGAAGTGCCACACAAAAATTTAAATAGAATAACAAGTTTTAAAGTGAGGAAAACGAGCATAGAGCAGACGCCCCCCCCCATAACGTAAATATAGTATAAAAGCTCAGCTTGTCGGAATTGTAGTCTTAAAATGTCATACAGCTTGTCGGCCAGCCGTATGATAGTTGTAAAATGCACTACAGATCGCCAAGTAGTTGTAAAATGCATACAGAATGCCGCCATGAGTAGTATAAAATGCATACAGATGCCAGCCAAAGTATATAAAATCATACAGAATGGCCGCCAAGTCCACAGTAGTATAAAATGCATTAACAGAATCCTCAGGTAGTATAAAATGCATACAGAATCACCATGTAGTATAAAATGCATACAGAATGCCGCCCACGAGATAAACTGCATACAGAATGCCGCACCCCAGCCAAGAAGTAGTATAAAATGCGATACAGAATGCCGACAAGTAGTATAAAATGCTATACAGCAACTACGCCCCCAAGTAGTATAAAGTGCATATTGATTAGAATGCCGCATGTAGTATAAAATGCATACAGCTTATCAGCCATGTAGATAAAAATACATACAGAATATAATCGATATATATTATACACAATATAAACACCTACAATGTAGGTAACACAAACATACAATATACACCCAATATGCACATGACATAAGATAACACCCACTAGTGCACATTCAATACATAATACACCATACATACATATACCACCGCATATACACATACATACATATACCACTACAACATATACACATTACATACATATACAATTACATATATATACATATTAAATAACATAACAAGATAAACTTACGTATTTTCTTTTATTCTACGGAGGGTTCTCCAGAATGCATACAGGTTAACGCTGTATGCATTCTCCACTCCCACCTGGAGAGGCGGAGAGGGGGCCACGGAGCGGAGGAGAGGGGGGCCCGGAGCGGAGGAAGAGGGGGGGATACGGAGCAGAGGACGAGGGGCTAAGGAGCGGAAGAGAGGGGGCTAAGGAGCGGAGAGACGACGGGGGATAGGGAGCAGAGAGAGGGGGCCACGGAGCGGAAGAGGAGGGGGCTAGGAGCAGAGGAGAGGGGTGGCTACGGTAGCAGAGGAGGAGTGGGAGCTACGTGGAAGCGAGTCAGACGAGGGGGGCTATGGAGCAGAGGAGAGGGGGGGGCTATGGAGCGGAGGAGAGGGAGCCAAAGCAGTGCGGGAGCGGAGCCCGGACATGTATAGCGGAAGGGAGGGAGACATGAGCAGAGCGGGATGCGGCCCGGGATAATGTAATGAGCAGCGTGGTTTCTGGGGAGCGACTGAACACTTTCAGCGCTTCCCAAGTTACGCGCATGAGGAAAACTTCTGGTCTATGTTCTGTCTATGGAGCGGCGTGTTACCGACGCTCGCATAGACCAAATTTTTACGGGCAGAGGCTTACTGGCGACCGGTACGCGTGCCAACAGCAAACGGCTTCGCGTGCCGTCTGTGGCCGGTTGCATAGGTTCGCCATCGCGGTTCCTATTGTGGTTTAGTTTAGTGGTTTAGTTTATGCTAGAAAATAGCAGTAAATTATGTTCACATTCTTGTTGAGTGCATGCCATTTCTCCACAAAGGCCACATCCCTTGTTGTTGAGCTTAGTCATAAAAGTTACTAAAAGCTCTCTCAAGTAAACAAATAATGATAAGTGACAAAGTTATAAATGTTCCAATATACGATATGTCAATCTTCATGGATTTCCAGATCTCTTCTCAGGTGCGTAAGTAGGAGAGCTTGGGCCCATAGTGGATTTCGCATTGGTCCCCCCTTCCCCTCAAAACAATATATATACCTATTTGACATGATTATCATCACAACGTTTACTAACTAATATACACTCAAATTATTACTCAATAAACACATTAAGTATACAATCATTATACACACATTATATTAATACACACAATAAAGTTCTACATCATACTCGGTTTCCATACTCTGACAACATATACATACATGTATACACTTATATGCACATAATTTAAGTGTCTATATATAAAGGAGTAGAGATTATACCTATATGCATATAGATTTATACACTAATACATAGCAGTATATACTAACCTCTATACATTATACAGTATGAACACCTCGATGTGTTTATACAAACATTACTGTATAGTACATCATATATATACATACCAAATCGTATATACTTAACATACAGTATTACCCTCAATGTATATACATATACATAATCAAAGAAGTGCCAGCTCACCTCCCCATTGAAATGCCTCTTGTGTCAAACTTGGCATTGGGCCACCATTACTCTAGGAGCATGTAGCAATCCAAAACGATATTTACGGTCCAGCCGGGCTCTGACAGCAATGATTTTTATTTGGTTACATCATAACCTTCCAGAAAACATACTTGGTCGGTCAACGCGTTTCAAGCGGTGCAACTGCCCTTACTTATGTCAAATATAGTGTTGAAACGCGTTTGACCACCAAGTAGGTAATGGAGAGGTTATGAAGTAACACAAATAAAATCATTTTGTCAGAGACGACCTGCTGGACCGTAAAGATATTTTGGCTATGTAAGTATACATGCAGTATACACCACACATATACACATACATAAAGCAAAATAACACTTACATACGTATATTTACACATAAACCACATATAGATTTGTGTTTTTTTCTTGAGCATATACATACACACCACATACACGCACACAGATTATTACACCATGCAGCTTACACCCTGATATTTATATATATATATATATATATATATATATATACTACATAGAATATATATATATTTAGTCCCTGCTATATGTGTGTATGTGTTGTATGTATAGAATCTTAGATAGACCTGCAATTTAATAGGGCCTCAGCTGCTATGCTGATCCAGGCACCTAAATGTACCACCGTGCACCCCAAACAACCGCCGGAACACAAAGCCAGCCTCCCTCCCTCCTGGCGAAGGGCATGTCCGAACTTCGCCCCGGCACAGGGGTCCAATGCCATGGGACTTCTGATCACAGCCGTCATCACAGCCGTAGCTGCCCGAACTCACGATGAATGAACAGTAGTCTGCCTCTGCCAGCAACCATCCCCTGTCTGGACAAGCAGATGCAGTAACTTATTTAATGTCCGTATGCATGTGCGGGCGAGGGGGGGGCGGGAGGGTCCCTGTTGTTACTGCTGTGATGTAGGCGTCAACACAGAGAGATGGCCCAGTTAATGACCCTTTTGGTTCTGCAATCCTGGGCCCCTGAGCAGGGTGGCCCTTGGTAGCGGCTTGTGTTGTTACGGCCACATTCTCTGCTCACTGTTTGTTTAATGGGGATAAAATGTTCATGGATGTAATTGCTGGTGCAGGCTTTTTTTAAACGCTCACATCTCTGATTTCTGCTTAAGGCTACATTACCGTACGTATGGGGGTAGTATATACGCCGACTATACGTCCCCCATAGGCAGCAAATGGGCGCACGGCACACGACGGGGAGCGGTACGGTGCTGCCACAACGTGCGGCACCGTACCGTTCTGTACACGGGAAAAAGACTGAGACTGTCTAGGTATAGGTTGCTATGGAGAGGGGCGGGGGTGGCGCCGCTCATCTCATCCTCCTCTCCCAGTACAATGCCGTTGCCCGCTACGGTTTACGGTACGGCGCGGGCAACGGCAAGTGTGAATATAGACTAAGTGTCCAACTGAGCCGTGTGACATCATATGAACCAGTATTTATCACAGGAAGAAACAATAAAGTTTCCTGTTCAAGACAGCAAGCAGGGATCTGGAGGAACATGCACAAGTGTAGGAAAGTTCATGGAAAATTGTATAGATGCTTTTCATACACAAACAATATCAAATATTCTGAAGCACCCTGGATAATGAAAAGTGAAAGAAGAAAGGCCAGTTACAATTAAGTAGATTGGCCATGCATCACTAATAACCCTACAATATATTAAGAAAAAGTAAAAAAGAATTGATGTGTAAGCGCTCTCCTTATCGTGTAAAAAAATGTCCAAGTGACTCCTAAAATATGATAGTAGTATGAGGAGCGGAGTAATGCGAGTCTGTATAAATACAGTGGGTATGGAAAGTATTCAGACTTTTCAGCAGGTGTGTTTCATTTCAACCCATTGGTTTATGATCAGAAAAAGTATTTTTTGATCATTAATGTACCACTCTGCACCCTATGTGTTTCACAGGAAAAAAACTGAATGCAGATATTTTTTGTAAAACTTATTGAAAAACAACAAAAAACTGAAATATCAACATTGGTGAAAGTATTCAGACTCTGTGACTTCAGTATTGGTAGAAGGACCTTTGACTACTACAGCCATGGTCTTCTGGGGATTTGGAATGATTGTTGCAACAAGTTGTCACACCTAATGTGGGGATCCTCTGCCATTCTTCTTGCAATCTCTCCAGTTTCCTCATGGTGGATGGTGATCGTGGTGGAAGCCATTTTTAAGTCTCTCCAGAGATGTTCAATTTGGGTTATAGTGTTCAGGGGACTGGTCTGGCCAGTCGAGATATGGCACAGAGTGTTTCTGAAGCACTACTTGTTATTTTAGTCTGTGGCTAGAAGGCTCATTCTGAGGGGTTATTCTAAGGGGCCCGATTAGCGTATTCCTGACGTGTTACCCGAATATTTCCGATTTGGACGATTGTACCTGAGTATGCCCCGGTGAGTTTGGCGCACGCAAAGCGGAAATCGGATAATGCAAGCGGAAAAACTGCCGCCATTTATATTAATAGAGGAGATTGTGTGTACGAGGCTTGCACTCACCTTCATCCAGGATAGGATCTTGAACGTCAGGTGCATTTAGGTACTTCAGCACAGCAGCTGTCAGCCTGGTGGACGTCGGAGGAACTGCCTTGATGAATCCCGGCCGGACCAGAATCCCATCGCAGAGCACGCGCCGCTGGATCCGAACGGACCGGGGTATTGTAAAATCTGACCCGATTGTTTGTGGAAGGACCTTCCTCCAGACTCGAGACTCTGAGGATACTCTGGAAGAGAGTTTTCTCCAGGAGATCTCTTGAATGGCGGCATCTTTCTTTAATGCACAATCAGTCCACCACACTCGTCATGTTCTTACACTGAAACACACCCCATAGCCTCACCTATGTGTCACTGTGGGATGTATTGGCAGGGTGAGGAGCAGTGCCTGGTTTTATCCACACAGACCGCTTAGAATTAACACCAAACTTATTTGTCATAGTCGTCATAGTCTCTGAGTGTTCATGTGTTTTTGCAAAACTGTATGCCAGAACTTCATATGTCTTGCACTGAAAAGCCGGACTGGTGGAGGTTGCAGTGAGAGTTGACTTTGTGGAAAACTCTCCTCTATTGCATCTCTGGAACCAGCCACAGTGATCTTGGGGTTCTCTTTAAGTATCTCAGCAAGGACTGTCTCCTACTATTGAGTAGTTTGGCTGGATGGAAAAAAAGTTGAAGAAGCGTGTAGATGTTTGTCCCAAACTTCTTCAATTTAAAAGGAACTGTGGACCAGGGGACTTCATTTTCACTAAGGACGAGTAAAGAAGTCCATTACAGCTGCATGCAGTTTCTGCTTTCTCTACGCATTGCATTACATATAATTTGTGTTATAACTCCCTTGAGACCCTGACAGAATCCTCTGGGTAGTCTAGAGGTTGGGGCCCCTTTTTTTTGGGGGGGTTTGGCGCATTTCGAAGAATACAATGTGTGACTGTCTGTGCTCAATTTTGTCAGCTCTCACCCTCCCTTTGTGCTCCTGTACAGCTCCGTTCCCATTTCCGCAATGATGTCAGCCACCGAACACTGTGAGGCTCATGTGAAGGAAGCAGGAAGCGAGAAAGCTTGATAGGAAACAAAGGTGAGGTCTGAGAGCTGATTAGTCTGCAGTCACAGACGGTCACATGTGTAAGAATGCATCAAACGTCAAAGACCAAACCCTGAGCGGACTACATGGAGGATTCTGTCAGGGTGCAAGGTAAGTTAGAACACACCAATTATATTGTAATGCAAATGCTTAATATTTAATAGCAGTAAGGCAGTTGGGCCAATTTGAGCTGTAATGGTGCTTCTGTAAGCCGCCAGTGCTTGCCAAGCAGAGAACTTGCACAACATAAAAAAGGCGGTCTTCATGTGCTATAAAAAAACCTTATATAATTACTACTGGATGCGGTGGATGGAGGGCCGCTGATCTATTAGTTGCTCAAGGTTCACCCCTGAGTATGTGTGTCTTTATTAATCAAGTCAATCATTTAATTAAACACAGTGACTCCAATGAAGGAGTAGATACCATTCAGGAGGGACATGAGAAGGAACCAGAGACAGCAATGTGAGGTAAAATAGAGGGTCACAGCAAAGGTATCTGGTGAATAATTATTGTCCAGTGCTATTTCAGTTTTTCTTTAAAAATTAGCAAAAAGTATCTACATTCATTTTTATGCCATCAAGATGGGAAGCAGAAGTAGGTAGTAATGAGGCAAACATTAGTGATTGGCTGACAATGAAAATTAAAGGGGTCTGACTACTCTCCATACTTACTGTAATTTTTATACGATGCAGAAAATACCAGCTAAGAGGTAAATATTCACAGAAATAATGTACAACCATTGACTGCCAACATTATGTATGCCATTGTGTATGCCGTAATCCTGCTACAGATGGTTATAAACTAGCACTGCAGAGTTTGGCTTCTCTTCCTTATGTGCTTCTGATTATACAAATGTTAGTAGTTTAGCTATGCCGTATTATATTGGATAATATTTATTTTTTTACAAATTAGATAATGAACTTTATGATTGCAGTTCTGAGCACCATAACGTTTTTATTTTATGCTAGAGACTTAGCCTTGATTGCAGAATAAATGATCATTCCATTGCCTACCTTGTTGGTTTACGTCATTAATATTTACCATTTGTAAACCTGATAGTATAAATGTCCTATGCAAATACGTGGTTTGGATGTGCTTACACCAATTCCTTTCTTTTTTTATTATATACATTTAATGAAAATATGGTTGTAAAGCCCAGTTTAAAGAGTTCAGAAAAAATTGCTATTGTTTGGTAAGGAAAGTTATAAAGTTTTCCAATACTAATTGCTTCATCAATTGTCCACAGTTTTTCTAGATTACCCTGCCCTGTCCTCAGTATAGAAAGATTTCTGTGTAACTTCCAGTGTTGAAATCTGTCCTGTGGTTCAAGTAATGACACAAGTGTACACAAGCATCCAGCACAGTTGCTGACTACTCTCTGATGATAATAACAGGTCGTGCACTTGCGTGCCGATCACATGACCATGGACAGATTTGATCCATGGAGCGCAAAAATTGCTATAACTTTTGCCCGCCGCAAACCATATTAATTATTTGCTGAAGTTGACACCCCTTAAATCATATAAGATTGCCACAATCACCCATGAGGTTGTCTGAAAGAATGAGTCTACAGCTTTTGGACCATGCAAGATTACAGACTATAAGTATTGGTCCTGACAAATTGTCCGGGTGATGTTTTAGGACGGCCTGAAAAATACATTTTAGTCCAGAGATTGGTGTACTGATAGCACTAGGTGCACTGGAGATTTGAAATCTTTCCTGAAACACAGCACAAGCCCCTCCTCGCTGAGTAACTGCGTAACAGCCATGCACTGTCTATCTCGGGTGGGGAGTGGGGCTATGCTGTGTGCATTAGCAGAGAATAACTAACACACCTGCCAATGTGGGTGCATAGGGTATTACCGAGCCCTGACTGAGTGCGATACAGTTCTTTTGTATGGTTCATTGTCTCTTTAAAAAAATTTGTACTTAGGTCTTTAGAAACCGGGCGGAAAAATGACAAAAATTCCCAATAATAAACCATTGGTATTTGTAAAGCACTAAAGAAGTTGATGGTGCATATATAAATAAAGATTATATTATTACAATAACAAAAGATTATAGTATACATAGGATGCTGATTGCCCCAGAGATATATTTCATGCCATAACTTGATGCTCTTTAGTAAAGCCAAACCGATTCTGCATAGATATTTTTGTGGCTGTTATAATCTATATTCATTATTTATTATTGACAAATTTAATGTAACCATAACCTATTTTAGTTGCACTGTAGATATTCTATCAATTGGGAATACTCCGCTAGACTGTAAAGCAAGACCTTGGAAAGTGTCGGAATAAGTGTGCGTTGTTAGCCTCGAGGACATTTTACACTATTACGTTTGGCGGAACGAAATTCATGTTAAAAAAAATTGTGGAACACGTTCATCTGCTAATGAATATTGGCGCCTGGACATAGTCATTATGAGAGTCATGTGCCTTTTATGCAATGCAGGTGCTGAAAATGTTCCTGCAGGAGTGAGCAGGATGCATCTGAGAAGACATCATATAAGCAAATCATTGATGCCTCTGCTTAATAAATCAGATTGGTCATTAAATCATAAAGAGAACCGTATGCAAAAAACCCCCCTAAACTAATATATTTTCATAAAACTGCCATAGAGAGCATTGCCTCTATCCCTTCATTGTCCCTCTACATGCCTGTGAAACCTAAGCAATGGGTCCGAAAGCTGTATGCAAATTTGACCTGTGAAATGTACCAAGGAAGCATTAGCATATTCAAGCTGTCCACTCTATTCATGAGTGGGGAGGCACAGCCACACCCCAGGCTTGATTGACAGCCTGTATACTGAGTGAGCGTTGTATAATGATGTGCTTCCTGGTCGCTGGTGGCCACAGCCCCTGGCAGCCTTAGGAGAGAATCAAACAGCTCCAAGGCAGGCCATGTTACTGCAGAACATGTCAGATTCATGGGTTTGGATGTCTGTGTCTCTACCTGTTATTAGGAGGCGTGCGAGCATTGTACAGATGCCAACAACACACTAGCCATGCTTTACTATACATTCACACACGACATGACAGGGTGAGGAGAGGGAGAGGGTAACAGGGGATGACATCGAAATGCTCTCTGACGCACTAGTGAACAGCCCCTCATTATCCATAATAAAGAAATAAGATAGGATTTTAACAATGAATATGTATGAAATAAACTAGAAAGAGCTGGGAATGGGACCTTTGGTGAGCTGCTCCAAACCGGTAGGTAGTGAGAGGAATAGGACACACACCTGATAGACCAGGATGTCCTTTAAGATGTAAAATAAAATTGAAATAGCAAACCTTTGCACATATTTTACTTTAAACTTTAGTTATACTATACAAAACACTCTGACTGGGTTAGTGAAATAGGAACAATATTTGGATTAGTAGGAACTGCTTTATAAGCCTTTGCTGCTTATCACGACCATATATGATGCTTCCATGGGGGGTAAATAACACATCAAGCCTGAAGCGTTTTTTTTTTGGTTACCACTATACACATAAGTCAACGTTAAGAAGGGCGCCCCAAACACTGTTTACTAAAGGGCCTCCTGGCGTGAGATTTTGTGCACAGTAGATGTATGATTCTCTTTAAATGGAACTGTCAACACAATTGCATACCTTCCCAAAGCCGTCCCGGTTTTTTGGGCGGGAAGTCCCGTTTTTTAACACTGTCCCGCCTGCAAACGCATCCGATTAAAGGTTGAAAGTCCCCGGTTTTTTTTGGACGTTTCACGCGATTTTTCTCGTTCTTTGTCCCTCCCCCCGAGTGATCCCGCCCCCCCGGCCCGCCCACCGAGTCCCCGCCCCCCGTCCTGGCTCAGGATACAGAGAAGCACCAGGGCGGGGTGCAGCGTCCTCCTCTCCTCCCAGCGCCCGGGCCCTGTCTGCTCCATGAGCCGGCCACCCCTCCCCCCATCCCCTCCCCCTGGAGGCAGAGCCCTCCCTGTTCCCTCAAGCTTGCCACTTGCAGGCCACATGGAGGATGATGGATGAGCAGTGCAGAGGTGTCATGTCTCTCTGCATGCCCCTGACCAACAGAGCAGCCCCCAGGGGACATCAGCTGTCGTGAGGCAGGGAACATCTCCAGCCACTGCTCACATCAAATGGGCTCCCTGCCCCCGTCCCACAGCAACCTCCTCCTGCTCCTCACTGAAGTGCTTCTGCATGAAGCAAGACCGGGGTGTGCGCTGCTGCAGGTGTGAGAACAGGTACTCTACAGGGACTGCAGGCCAGAAGCTAAAGGTTTAAAAAAAAAACATTAACTTTCCTCACATAGACACCCCCTGGCCCCCCTCCTATCCCCCCAGTTGCCTCTATTCTCTTAGTTCTTTTTTATACCATATACTGTAATTCCCTAATCCCTACCCCGTAAGACGCAGGGTTTTTTCTCTCATTTCTCACTTCTCTAAACCTCTCCAAAGATTCCAATGGAATTCTTACTTTTTCCAGTAATCCGTTGTACAGAACGCTTGTGAGGGCTTTATTTGTTTTGTGCCGTAACAAATTTTACTTTCCCGTAATATATTTTAATTTAACATGCCGTGTACTGCAAGCTGCAAAAAATTCCAAATGTGGAAATTTTTTTAAACAAACCGCACGTGTCGACGTTTCTTTGTGGCCTCAGTTTTTTTTCGACCTTTGACTGTGCCTCAAATAACACCTCAGCTTTATTCTTGGGTTCGGTGCGAATCCGCGATGGGTGATACCGGATTTATAGGGATTTGGATTGTGTTTTAAAATACAATTTTCAAAATTAAACGAATGTGTGCAAAAAAAAAAAAATAAAATTTTTGCCATCTCGGAAACGACTAATCACTTTTCATAACTTGGCGCAAGGGACGACGAGGATGTGAGGTGTCAGATGTTGTAGCGAAATGAGCCGAACGTGTTTGCATGCTTAAGAAGGCCCCATTTTAGGGATCTAGTGCGAAGTTTTGATCATATTTTAGATTTTCAGTTTTTATGTGATGTCAGAAAGTGGTGTAAAAGTCACATTTCGGTTGAACATTTGGGCGATTTTCCCGTGATAATTAGACCGCCTCGCGGAGGTTCACCGCCGCCCGTAACCCCGTTTTTATATTTTGATAGATTTCGGGCATTGTGGACGCGCAGACGATACCTAATATGTTTGTGGATTTTTATGTTTATTATGTTTTATATCAGTTTTAGGCGGAAAGTGGGGGTGATTTGAATTTTTAAAATTTTATTACATTTTTTTTATTTTAACTTTTTTTTTTTTTTTTTTTTTTTCCTTTTGTTATTCCACTATTTCTGTGAGACCCTCTAGGGTACATTAACCCTATATGGGTCAGACGCTCCTACCATATACAGCAATACTTCTGGCTCATTGTAAGAATCTGCAAGAAGCCATGAGCCCTGCGTGTCAAAAGAAGACCCGACTCCCACGGCAAAAACGATCGCCGCCCCCGAGTGACGTTAGGGGAACGGCGCAATTCCTTAAAAAGACTTTGCCCGCGACAATGACCGACTTGCGCGTTATTATCGGTGGGGGTTTTTCTGTTTCCCCGCAACATCAAAACCCCCCCCAACCCTTGTATGAAGAAGACTCGCCTGTGTGTAGCCCTCTCTCATACACTGTGTCCTTATATTCTCTCTGCGTCGTAGAGCGACGGCGCAGAGCCGTTAAGGGGTTAAGAGGGTTTTCCCACAAATACAAAGTTAGGCACCTATCCATAGGACAGGGCTTAACCGCTGGTTGTGGTGGGTTTGTGTTTTCAGTGATGGTGACCCCCATTGATGATCATGAAAACGATGGGGTGGCTGTTTTGGGTGCCCACATAAGGTCATCGCTCTGGTGACAGTAAATGGTAGCAGAATTGGTCCATACAATAAACGACCGCCTGCTCCATTACTTGACGGAAACGATTTTTTTTTTTTGCGTTTCCATAATATTTCCACTCCTCCCCACTTTCAAAAATCAATAACTTTCATTATTTTTCCCAGTACGAGCTGTGGCGGCGTTTTTCTTTCTCCTTTCTTCTGCGTAACAAAGTTATACGTTCCTAGTGACAGTATTAAATATTCGCAGGCCCTGTACTGGGAGAGCTGAAGGAAGGAGAATGGAATAATGTCATTTTTTTTATATGTGTTTTTAATGGCTAGACACTGCCGCGCCAGTAATAGGACCTCCTCCCTTACTTTTAACTGCGCTCCATAGGAACCCCGTGTCCCTTTTACTTTGCGCTCCATAGGACCCTCCCGCTTTTCTACCTGCGCTCCAAGGACCACCTACCCCTTTTACTTGCGCTCCATATAGGACCCCCTCCCTTCTTAATTACTTGCGCTCAATAGTAGCACCCTCCCCTTTAACGGCGCTCCATTAGGGATCCCCTCCCGCTTTCTTTTAACTGCGCTGTCCATAGGGACCCCTCCCCTTTATGCGATACTGGCTCCATAGGACCCCTCCCTTTACTTGCGCCTCCAGATAGGACCCCTCCCCTTTACTCGAGCGACAACGAGCATGTCTCCGCCCCCCCCTAGACAAACAAGTCCATGTCCCCCCCCCTAGAACAAACAAGCATTTCCCCCCTGACAACGAGCATTCTCCCCCCCTGGACAACGAGCATGATGCCCCCCCCCTAGACAACGAGCATGCCCCCCCCCAGCAACAACGAGGCATTTCCCCCCCTCCCTAGACAACGAGCATGTTCCCCCCACTCCTAGACAACGAGCATGCCCCCCCCCCTAGACAACGAGCATTTCCCCCCCCTAGACAAGAAGCAGTGTCTACCCCTGACCCTAGACAACGAGCATGTCCTCCCTGTGGCTGCGTGCCCTTTTTGTTGTTTTGTGTTATTTTGTCTTCCAGGACCGTGCCTGCTGTGGACTGCTTCGGATCGTAAGGATTACGCTATGGACCGACATTTCTACAAATAAATGGTCAACGAGGGTGTGTCTGCGTTTTTTGTTCAATAAAAATTTTCTGAAAACGGTGTGATTATTATTTTTTTTTGCGACACTCTTCATAGTTTGCCATAGTGTAGTGGTGCCGGCTAGGTGACGGTGCTCATTACTAAGGGCTGGCCTTAGTGTTTTGCCTTAATTGTTTTTGGCAAATTCACACTAACGCCCATACCATTACCCCGGTACCACCACCACCAGGGGTGCGGGAAGAGCTGGGTACAAACCAGTACCTGACCGTCTATAGATGGTTCAGGTGTTGGGGCGGCTCAGGCTGTTATTGTTGCGCTGGAATAGCCCCAACAGCTGACCTATCCAGCTCAGTAATGGCAGGCTGCTGCTGCTTTTTTGTATCAGGCTGATTTGAAAATAGGGGCACCCCAGCCGTTTCACCCCAATTTTTTTGTAAAAATGGGGGAAAAACATCCTGGAGCCCCCTTTAAAGGGGGGAACCCACGCATATTTTGTCAAAAATGAAGAAAAAACGGGGCACATGGGGTGCCCCTATTTTTCAAATCAGCCAGATACAAAAAGCAGCAGCAGCCTGCCATTACTGAGCTGGGATAGGTCCACTGTTAGGGGGCTATTCCAGCGCAACAATAACAGCCTGCAGCCCCCCATACCTGACCATCTATAGACGGTAAGGTACTGGTTTTGTACCCGTCTTTCCGGCACCCTGGTGGCGGTGGGTATCCGCGGGTAATGGTTTGGCGTTTAGTGTGAAGTTTGCCAAAAAATTACAGGCAAACACTAGGCCAGCCTTAGTAATGAGCAACGTTCACCTAGCCGGCCACCACTAACTTGGCCAAACTAAGTGAAGGTGTCGCAAAAAAAAATAAATAATCACACCGTTTCAGAAAAATTTTTATTGACAAAAAACGCGACACACCCTCGTTTGCCCCATTTTATTTGGTTTAGAAATTATCAGGTCATCGAGTATCCTTTGAATCCGAAGCAGTCCACAGCAGGCACGGTCCTGGAGACAAATAACACCAAACACACAAAAGAAGGCACGCAGCCACAGGGGGATGGGACATGCTCGTTGTCCTAGGTGGGGGGGACATGCGTTGTCTAGGGGAGGCATGCTCGGTTTTGTCCCTAGGGGGGCATGCCGTTGTCTGGGGGGACATGCCTGGTTTGTCTAGGGGGGGGCATGCTGTGTCGGGGGGCGAAATGCCCGTTGTCTGGGGGGGACACGCTCGTTGTCTAGGGGGAGGACATGCTCGTTGTCAGGGGAAGGACATGTCTCGTTGTCCTGGGGGGGGCGAAAATGCTCGTTGTCTAGGAGGGGGAAATGCTCGTTGTCTGGGGGGGGCAGTTCGTTGTATAGGGAGGCCAAATGCTCGTTGTATAGGAAGGGCATGCCTCGTGTCTGTGGGGGGACATGCTCGTGTGTCTAGGGGGAGTGGAATTATGGCCCCCCAATTATAGTACATAAAAATACATTGGTGCAGTGGATGCCGTTGGGGAAGGTCATGAGCAGTGACGTGGGCAGGGGGTTGGTTAGGGGCGGGGCTCGAGGCGTTGTGGCTTCTGTTGGGCAAAAAAATAATCGCACGCGGACGCCCGCTTTCGCCGCACCGCCATTTTTTGTCCCTCTTTTCTCCTCCACAAAAGTTGGGAGGTGATGCATTGGTCTTAATAAACGCATACCAGTTAGACAGTCAGGTCGCATAACAGCTTTCAGTTTAGTTTTGTTTCTTTCCATGGTTCAGTGTGGTGAATTTTCCATAAAATCACCTTTGAAAGCGACGCAGATTATGCATCTATCTCCTGTTATAATCGTTTATCATCCATCTGTCTAGTTTATCATCTCCTATAATTTGTCTATTTTCCTATCTATCTATTATATCTTGCCTTATGTAACATTATCTATCTAGCTTTTGTGTATATATATATATCATATAATATATAGATATAACATATATATATAACATATATTATATACTATATAACCTCATATCTATTTCTAATCAAATCTCTATCTCTCTTCTACTGTATATAAACTCTCAGATGTACCTATCTGCTATATATATAATAAACAAAACAAAAATAATGCAAAGCAAGCACAGCCTCATGAAAAAAAAGTTCAGATAAACTGGGTTCCCCAATTAACTCTTACCCAAGAGTGTAGATAAGAAGCAAAAAAGTGGCAGCAAACTCCAGGAATCGTGGAAAAAACCTCACACTTTTTTTCACATTCCTTGGAGTGCTGCCACTTTTTTGCTTATATATATATATTCACTTTTAGTTTTATGTGATTCTATATATATTATCTATCTAAAATCCTATTCATCTTCGTATTTATCTTCTACCTATCATCTTTCCTATCTCTAAAAATTCTCTTACAGTCCCTTATTACAGGTTTGCCTTTACCCATACTTCTGCCTTGTAATACTAATCCTACACACACCTAAATATATGTGTGCAGGGTCTAAAGCAGGCCCGTTACAGTATAGTAGAACAGTTTTCCCCTGCCATAGACTAAAGATACATAGCTGGTAGCCAAGTTTAAACTTTACAATACATTGACCTCATTTGGTGTTTGAGGGGCTTTTGTTGTCCCCTGGTTAGTCAAGATGCTGTATCACTAATAACCAGCAGGATGTGTTTGGATGCAGCAGGCTGTGTTTGGGATGCCCTAGTTTGAGTAAACATATAAAAAGTTGGTAAGTTATCTAAACATTTCTTCTTTCATGTATATTTCTCTCTTTTTTGTAGATCTCCTGCTCGCTTTGGGTTCTGAATAACTACTACTGAGTCAGTTGACTCCAAGCATACTAAGCAGGTTGGGCATGATGGCTCCAGAGACAGCTGGATATATGATCAGAGCGGATATAGGGGGGCCCCAGGGCGCTGGGTCACGTTGCAGAGTTGACGTCACAGAGTGTGACATCCCGCGGCGCGACTCACGGCACGGGTTGTAGCAGGGCGCCGCATCTTGGTTTACATCCGATTCTCCACCCTGACACGTGAGGGAGGTTGAAGCAGCTCGCATCGTGGGAAACGAATTTTTTTTGTTTTTGGAGGTGAGTACAATTTAGGTATTTATATCTAGAACTGTTATATAGTTTTATTGGGGGGGGGGTTTGATTTCTAGAAACTGTATATGGTTATTATTGGGGTGGGGTATATTATTTATTAGGTGGGGGGTTGCTCTGAGCATATATCCCAGCTGTCTCTGAGAGCCAAATGCCCAACCTGCTTAGTATGCATTGGAAGTCACTGACTCAGTAGTATATCAAACCAAGCAGAGATCTACAAAAAAGAGAGAAATTAATACAGAAATGTTAGATAACTTTACAACTTTTGATAATGTTGCTCAAACTAGGCATCCCAAACACACCCTGCTGCATCCAAACACATCCTGCTGTATAGTGATACAGCATCTTGACTAACCAGACAACAAAAGCCATCAAACACCAACTGAGTCAATGTTATTTGTAATGTTAAACTTTGCTACATATGTATCTTTATGTCTATGCAGGGAACATGTATACTACTATACTGTACAGGGCCCCTTTAGCCCTGCACAATAATATTAGTGTGTAGATTACAAGCAGAAGTATGGTAACCTGTAATAAGGGACTGTAAGAGAATTTTATAGCAGATAGACAGATGATAGGTAGAAGATAAATACGAAGGATGAAATAGATTTTAGATAGATAATATATTTATTGATGCATACATATAAAGTAGATTTTATATATACATATAGCTAGATAGGTACATATGAGAGATATATACAGTAGAAGAGAGATAGAAGATTGATAGAAAATAGATACTGAAATATTTCCTGGCAAGTACACAATCCTATGTATACATAATCTTTTTTATGTATAATGAATAATCTTTATTTATATAGCGCCATCAAATTCTTTAGTGCTTTACAAATCAATGGTTTATTATTGGAATTTTTGTCTTTTTTTTCCCTCGTCTAACAACCTAAGACATTATTTTTAAAGAGACATGAAACCATAAAAACTTTACCACTCCAGGCATGGGTTATAACCCTATGCACCCCAGTGCAGTGGTGGTGTGTTAGATCTCTGCAATGCACACAGCATAGCCCCTCCCCACTGATAGAAGTCATGGCTGTTACAGCAGTTCCTCAGCGTGGAGGGGCTTTGCTGTGTTCAGTGAAGAGATTTCAAATCTCAGTGCACCTAGCGCTACAAGTACACAACCCTGGAATAAAATTTTTTTACAGTCCTAAACATCCACACAATTTGTCAGGACAATAGCTTATAGTCTGTATGCTTGCATGGTCAAAACAGCTGTAGACTCATTTTAAGAAAACCTCATGGTGATTGTGCAATCTTATGATTTAAGGGGTTGTCAGCTTTCAGCAATATAATATGGTTTGTGGAGGGAAAGGTTATACAATTTTTCCTCCAGTGGATAAAATCTGTCCATGGTCATGTGATGGACACGCAAGTGCACGACCTGTTTTATCAGAGAGAGTCATAACTGTGGGATGCATGTGTACCTGTGTGTCCATTACTTGACCACAGACAGATTTTCTATACACTGGAAGTAAACACAGAAGCTTTCTATATGAGGACAGCGGAGATCTAGAAAACTGTGACAATTGGTAAAGAATTATATTGGAAATTGTATAACTTTTCCTTACACAAACAATAGCAATTATTTTCTGAAACTCCTTTAACCTTGCTTTAACCACCATATTTTCAATTAAAATGTATATAAAAAAAAAAAAGAATTGGTGTAAGCACTCCCAAACAGTATTTGCTATAGGACATTTATACTATCAGGTTTACAAAATTAAATTTTTGACGTAAACCAACAAGGTAGCAATGGAATGATCATTTATCCTGCAACAGGCAAGTCATTAGCATAAAATAAAAAACGTTATGGGTGTCAGAATGCAACATAAAAGTCATTATTATTTGTAAAAATAAATTTATACAAATATAATAAGCATAGCTAAAAACTATCTAAATTTGTATAATCATAACACATAAAGGAAGAGAAGCCAAACTCTGCAGTGTATAGTTTATACCATCTGTAGCGGATTACGGCATACACAATGACATACAGAATGTTGGCAGTCAATGGTTGTACATTGTTTCTGTGAAGATTTACTTAGCTGGTATTTCTGCATCGTATAAATTACAGTAAGTATGGAGAGTAGTCGACCCCTTTAAATTTTCATTGCAGCCAATCACTAATGTTTTGGCTCATTAATCTACTCTCTGCTTCCATCTTGATGGAATAAAAATGAAATGTAGATATTTTTGCTAATTTATTAAAGAAAAACTGAAATATCACATGGACATAAGTATTCAGACCATTCTGTTGACACTCATATTTAACTCACATGCTGTCCATTTCCTTCTCATCCTCCTTGAGATGGTTCTACTCCTTCATTGGAGTCCAGCTGTGTTTTAATTAAACTGATTGGACTTGATTAATAGACACATACTCAGGGGTGAACCTTGAGGCGAGCTTATGATCAGCGGCCCTTCCACCGCATCCAGTAGTATTTATAATAGGTTTTTTTAGCACATGAAGAACCGCACTTTTTTATGTGTCAAGTTCTGCTGCTTGCAGCACGTGGCGGCTTACAGAAGCCCATACAGCTGCATTGCCCAACTGCCTTTCTGCTTTATTTAAGCATTTGCATTACATATAATTGTGTGTTATAACTTACCTTGCACCCTGACAGAATCCTCCATGTGTCCCAGGGTTTGGGCTTTGGTTGGATCATTTCAAAAACAACATGTGACCGATCTGTGCTGCAGACTAATCAGCTCTCAACCTCACCTTTGTGTTCCTATACAGCTTCTGCTTCCCTGTCTCCTTCACAGAGCCACAGTGTGGTGACGTTGACATCAGTGGGAATGGGAGGAGCTGTACGGAGCACAAGGTAGGGGCTGAAGCTGAAAAATCTGAAGCACGAACAAGTCACACTTGTTTTTTTGAAATGCAGCCAACCAAAGCCCAACCTCTAGGACTACCCAGAGGATTCTGTCAGGTTCAAGGTAAGTTATAACACAAAATTATATTGTAATGCAAATGCGTAGAGAAACAGCAAAATGCAATCAGCTGTAATGGACTTCTTTAACCTGTCCTTAGTGAAAATGAAGTCCCTGGTCACAGGTTCCTTTTTAAATTGAAGAAGTTGGGACAACATCTACAACTCTTCTTCAACTTTTTCCATCCAGCCAAACTACTCAATAGTAGGAGAAAGTCCTTGCTGAGATAGCTAAAGAAGAACCCCAAGATCACTGTGGCTGAGTTCCAGAGATGCAATAGAGAGAGAGTTCCACAAAGTCAACTATCACTGCAACCCTCCCACCAGTCGGGCTTTTCAGTGCAAGACATATAGAAGTCTGCAACAGTTTGCAAAAAACCTGAACTACTCAGAGACTATGAACGACTATGAAATAATTTTGGTGTTATTCTAAGCGGTTATGTGTGGATAAACCAGGCACTGCTCATCACCTGCCAATAAACATCCCAACAGTGACACATGGTGGAGGCTATGGGGGTGGTTTCAGCTGTAAGAACAGGATGACTGATTGCAATTAAAGGAAAATGCAGCCAAGTAAAGAGATATCCTGGATGAAAACCTCTTCCAGAGTAGTCTCAGTCTGGGATGAGGTTCACCTTCCACACAGACAATGGGGCAGATTTACATACCCCGGTCCGTTCGCGATCCAGGGCGCGTTCTCTGCGGTGGATCGGCCGGCCGGGATTCATCAAGGCGTTCCTCCGACGTCCACCAGTGTCGCTGCTGTGCTGAAGTTCCCTGAAATGCACTGAAGTTCAAGATCCTATCCTGGATGAAGGTAAGTGCAAGCTCTTTGACACAATTCCTTTTTTAATGCGGCAGTTTTTCCGATTGCGATTTCCCGATTTCCCGATTGCGTGCGCCAAAATCCCGGGGCAATTCAGGTACAATCTTCGCAAATCGGAATATTCGGTAGCAACGTCAGGAAAACGCGAATCGGGCCCTTAGTAAATGACCCCCAATGAGCTATAGCACACGCTAAAATAACAAGTAGTGGCTTCAGAACAACTCTTGTGACCATATCCTCGACTGGCCAAGCCAGATCCCTGATCTATACCCCAATTGAACATCTCTGGAGAGACTTAAAATGGCTTCCATCCACACGATCACCATCCAACCTAGGAAACTGGAGAGGATATGCAAGAAAGAATGGCAGAGGATCCCCACATCTAGGTGTGAAAAACTTGTTGCATCATTCCCAAGAAGACTCATGTTGTAGTAGTCTCAAAAGGTTCCTTCTACTCAATACTAGCAAAGAGTCTGAATACTTATCACCATGTGATATTTCAGTTTTTTTGTTGTTTAATAAATTGACAAAAAATATCTGCATTTCAGTTTTTTTCTGTGAAGATAGGGTGCAATGTACATTAATGAGCAAAAAAAATACTTTTTTTGATCATACCAATTGGTTGAAATGAACACACATGTCTGAAAGTCTGAATACTTTCCATACCCACTGTATTTTAGCTCTCATTAACTCAGCTCCTCTACTACTATCTATTTTTATGATTCACTTGGATTTTTTACACTATAATGAGAGCCGTTTATCAAATGTCTTTTTTTTCTTATAATTGTAGGTTATTATTGATGCATGGCCAATCTACTATTTGTCTGGCCTTTTTCTTTCACTTTCATTTATCAAGGTGCGACTTTCAGAAATAGTTAATTGTTTTGTGTAATGAAAAGTTTACAATTTTCCATGATACTTTCCGTATCAATTGTGCATGTTTCTCCAGATCCCTGCTTGCTGTCATTGAACAGGAAACTTTATTGTTTATTTCCTGTGGATAATACTGGTTCATATGATGTCACCAACGGCTCATTGGAATTAGGCTATATTCACACTGCCGTTGCCCCGCCGTACCGTACCGTAGCGGGCAACGGCAGTGTACGGGGAGAGAGGAGGAGATGACGCAGCTCACCCCCCGCCCCTCTCCATAGCACCCTAGACCTAGACAGGTCCTATTCTTTTTCCCGGGTACAGAACGGTACGGTGCCGCACGTGTGCAGCACCGTACCGCTCCCGTAGTGTGCCGTGCGCCCATTGCTGCCTATGGGGACGTATATCGTCCGTATATACGTCCCCCATACGTTACTGTGAATGTAACCTTAGAGAGAAATCAGAGATGTGAGTTTAAAAAGCCTGCACCAGCATGACATCACATGAACATTTTATCCACATGAAACAAACAGTGAGCAGAGAATGTGGCGTAACAACACAGCCGCTACAGGCCCACCCTGCTCAGGGGCCCAGATGGCAGAACCAAAATGTCATTATACTGGGCCATCTCTCTTTGTTGACGCCTACAGCCAGCAGTAACAGGACCCACGCTGACTATCGACTACAGATACGGATGTAAAAGTTACTTGCATTCTGCTTGTCCAGACAGGGGATGGTGCTGGCAGGCGAGAAGACTGTTCAGTCAGACGTGAGTTCGGGCAGCTAACGGCTGTGATGACGGCTGGTGATCAGAAGTCCATGGCATTGGAACACCTGTGCCGGGGCGAGTTTCGGATGCGCCTTCGGCCAGGAGGGAGGGAGGCTGGCTGTGTTCCGGCGGTTGTTTGGGTGCACGGGTGGGTACATTTAGTGGACCTGGATCAGCATAGCACTGAGGCCCTATTAAATTGCAGGTATATATATATATATATACACACCATACACCCATATAGCAGGGACAATACTTTAATATTTATATATTGTTATATTATTTATAATATCAGGGGTGTAAGCTGCATGTGTGTATATGCTGTGTGAGTGATGTGGTGTGTATGTATATGCTCTATATGTGTGTTTATGGTGTAATATACTGTATGTAATTGTTTATTTTTGCTTTATGTATGTGTATATGGTGTGTGTTTATACTGCATGATATGTATATCCAAAATATATTTACGGTCCAGCCGTCTCTTGACAGCAAATTTTTATTTGGTTACATCATAACCTCTCCATGAAACATACTTGGTCGGTCAACGCGTATCAACACTATATTATTTGTCATAGTAAGGCAGTTGCACCGCTTGAACGCGTTGACCGACCAAGTAGTTTCATGGAAGTTTATGATGTAACCAAATAAAAATCATTGCTGTCAAGAGCCCGGCTGACCGTAAATATATTTGGATTGCTACATGCCCTAGCAGAAGGTGGCCCATGCCAGGATCTGACACAAGAGGCATTCATGGGGAGGGTGAGCTGGCATCTTCTTTGAGTTATGTATTGTATATACAGTGAGTGGTATCCTGTATGTATAAGTATATACTATTTGTATGTATAAATAATGAATGTACTATACAGTATGTTTGTATAACCACCTAGATGTGTTCATACTGTATAATGTATATGAGTTAGTATATACTGTATGTATTAGTGTATAAATCATATGCAATAGTGTATAAATCTATATACATTTATATATAGCACATAAATATGTGCAATATAAGTGTATACATTAGTATAGTTTGTGAGTATGTAAACCTGAGTATGAATGTAAACTTTATGTGTGTGTATATAATATAATGTGTGTAATATTGAGTGTATAATTATGTGTTTATGAGTATATTATGGTGTTATGAGTTGTAACGTGGATGGAATGTCTTTCAAATATGTATATATTGTTTTGAGGGGAAGGGGGGGCCCATGCAGAAATCCACTATGGGGCCCAAGCTCTCCTACTTACGCCCTCTGAGAAGAGTCTTGAAATCCTGAAGAATTGACAGATCGTTATATATCTATGCAGAACAGGTTTGCTTTTACAAAGAGCATCAAGTTAATGCATGAAATATCTACTGGGCAAGTACACAATCCTATGTATACATAATCTTTTTATGTAATAATAATAATCTTTATTTATATAGCACCATCAAATTCTTTAGTGCTTTACAAATCAATGGTTTATTATTGGAATTTTTGTCTTTTTTCCCTCGTCTAACAACCTAAGACAATTATTTTTAAAGAGACAATGAAACCATAAAAACTGTACCACTCCAGGCATGGGTTAATACCCTATGCACCCCAGTGCAGTGGTGTGTTAGATCTCTGCAATGCACACAGCATAGCCCCTCCCCACGGATAGAAGTCATGGCTGTTACAGCAGTTACTCAGCGTGGAGGGGCTTTGCTGTGTTCAGTGAAGAGATTTCAAATCTCAGTGCACCTAGCGCTACAAGTACACAATCCTGGAATAAAATTTTTTTACAGTCCTAAAACATCACACAATTTGTCAGGACCAATAGCTTATAGTCTGTATGCTTGCATGGTCAAAACAGCTGGTAGACTCATTTTAAGAAAACCTCATGGTGATTGTGCAATCTTATGATTTAAAGGGGTTGTCAGCTTTCAGCAAATAATTAATATGGTTTGTGGAGGGAAAAGTTATACAATTTTGCCTCCAGTGGATAGAAATCTGTCCATGGTCATGTGATGGACACGCAAGTGCACGACCTGTTATTATCACAGAGAGTAGTCAGAACTGTGGGATGCATGTGTACCTGCGTGTCCATTACATGACCACAGACAGATTTCTATACACTGGAAGTAAACACAGAAGCTTTCTATATGAGGACAGCAGGAGATCTAGAAAACTGTGGACAATTGGTAAAGAAATTATATTGGAAAATTGTATAACCTTTCCTTACACAAACAATAGCAATTATTTTCTGAAACTCCTTTAAACTGCTTTAACACCATATTTTCAATTAAAATGTATATTAAAAAAAAAGAATTGGTGTAAGCACATCCAAAACAGTATTTGCTATAGGACATTTATACTATCAGGTTTACAAAATGGTAAAATTAAATTTTGACGTAAACCAACAAGGTTCAATGGAATGATCATTTATCTGCAACAGGCAAGTCATTAGCATAAAATAAAAAACGTTATGGGTGTCAGAATGCAACATAAAAAGTCATTATTATTTGTAAAAAAATAAATATTATACAAATATAATAAGGCATAGCTAAAACTATCTAAAATTTGTATAATCAGAAGCACATAATGTGAAAAAGGAAGAGAAGCCAAACTCTGTAGTGTATAGTTTATACCATCTGTAGCAGGATTACGGCATACACAATGACATACAGAATGTTGCCAGTCAATGGTTGTACATTGTTTCTGTGAAGATTTACTTAGCTGGTATTTCTGCATCGTATAAAATTACAGTAAGTATGGGAGTAGTCGACCCCTTTAAATTTTCATTGCAGCCAATCACTAATGTTTGGCTCATTAATCTACTCTCTTGCTTCCATCTTGATGGAATAAAAATGAAATGTAGATATTTTTGCTAATTTATTAAAGAAAAACTGAAATATCACATGGACATAAGTATTCAGACCATTCTGTTGACACTCATATTTAACTCACATGCTGTCCATTTCCTTCTCATCCTCCTTGAGATGGTTCTACTCCTTCATTGGAGTCCAGCTGTGTTTTAATTAAACTGATTGGACTTGATTAATAGACACATACTCAGGGGTGAACCTTGAGGCGAGCTTATGATCAGCGGCCCTTCCACCGCATCCAGTAGTATTTATAATAGGTTTTTTTAGCACATGAAGACCGCACTTTTTTATGTGTCAAGTTCTGCTTTGCAGCACGTGGCGGCTTACAGAAGCCCATACAGCTGCATTGCCCAACTGCCTTTCTCTGCTTTATTTAAGCATTTGCATTACATATAATTGTGTGTTATAACTTACCTTGCAACCCTGACAGAATCCTCCATGTGTCCCAGGGTTTGGGCTTTGGTTGGATGCATTTCAAAAACAACATGTGACCGATCTGTGCTGCAGACTAATCAGCTCTCAACCTCCCTTTGTGTTCCTATACAGCTTCTGCTTCCCTGTCTCCTTCACAGAGCCACAGTGTGGTGACGTTGACATCAGTGGGAAGGGAGGAGCTGTACGGAGCACAAAGGTAGGGGCTGAAGCTGAAAAATCTGAAGCACGACAAGTCACACTTGTTTTTTTGAAATGCAGCCAACCAAAGCCCAACCTCTAGGACTACCCAGAGGATTCTGTCAGGTTCAAGGTAAGTTATAACACAAATTATATTGTAATGCAATGCGTAGAGAACAGCAAAATGCAATCAGCTGTAATGGACTTCTTTAACCTGTCCTTAGTGAAAATGAAGTCCCTGGTCACAGGTTCCTTTTTAAATTGAAGAAGTTGGGACAACATCTACAACTCTTCTTCAACTTTTTCCATCCAGCCAAACTACTCAATAGTAGAGAAAGTCCTTGCTGAGATAGCTAAAGAAGACCCCAAGATCACTGTGGCTGAGTTCCAGAGATGCAATAGAGAGAGAGTTCCACAAAGTCAACTATCACTGCACCCTCCCACCAGTCGGGCTTTTCAGTGCAAGACATATAGAAGTCTGCATACAGTTTGCAAAAAACCTGAACTACTCAGAGACTATGAACGACTATAGAAATAATTTTGGTGTTATTCTAAGCGGTATGTGTGGATAAACCAGGCACTGCTCATCACCTGCCAAAAACATCCCAACAGTGACACATGGTGGAGGCTATGGGGGTGGTTTCAGCTGTAAGAACAGGATGACTGATTGCAATTAAAGGAAAATGCAGCCAAGTAAAGAGATATCCTGGATGAAAACCTCTTCCAGAGTAGTCTCAGTCTGGGATGAAGGTTCACCTTCCAACAAGACAATGGGGCAGATTTACATACCCCGGTCCGTTCGCGATCCAGGCGCGTTCCTCTGCGGTGGTCGGTCCGGCCGGGATTCATCAAGGCGTTCCTCCGACGTCCCACCAGTGTCGCTGCTGTGTCTGAAGTTCCCTGAATGCACTGAAGTTCAGATCCTATCCTGGATGAAGGTAGTGCAAGCTCTTGTGACACAATTCCTTTTTTAATGCGGCAGTTTTTCCGATTGCGATTTCCCGATTTCCGATTGCGTGCGCCAAAATCCCGGGGCAATTCAGGTACAATCTCGCAAATCGGAATATTCGGTAGCAACAGTCAGGAAAAACGCGAATCGGGCCCTTAGTAAATGACCCCCAATGACTATAGCACACAGCTAAAATAACAAAGTAGTGGCTTCAGAACAACTCTTGTGACCATATCTCTCGACTGGCCAAGCCAGATCCCTGATCTATACCCCAATTGAACATCTCTGGAGAGACTTAAAATGGCTTCCATCCACCACGATCACCATCCAACCTAGGAAACTGGAGAGGATATGCAAGAAGAATGGCAGAGGATCCCCACATCTAGGTGTGAAAAACTTGTTGCATCATTCCCAAGAAGACTCATGTGTAGTAGTCTCAAAAGGTTCCTTCTACTCAATACTAGCAAAGAGTCTGAATACTTATCACCATGTGATATTTCAGTTTTTGTTGTTTAATAAATTGACAAAAAATATCTGCATTTCAGTTTTTTTCTGTGAAGATAGGGTGCAAGTGTACATTAATGAGCAAAAAAATACTTTTTTTGATCATACCAATTGTTGAAATGAACACACATGTCTGAAAGTCTGAATACTTTCCATACCCACTGTATTTTAGCTCTCATTAACTCAGCTCCTCTACTACTATCTATTTTTATGATTCACTTGGATTTTTTACACTATAATGAGAGCCGTTTATCAAATGTCTTTTTTTTCTTATAATTGTAGGTTATTATTGATGCATGGCCATCTACTATTTGTCTGGCCTTTTTCTTTCACTTTCATTTATCAAGGTCGACTTTCAGAAATAGTATAATTGTTTTGTGTAATGAAAAGTTATACAATTTTCCATGATACTTTCCGTATCAATTGTGCATGTTTCTCCAGATCCCTGCTTGCTGTCATTGAACAGGAAACTTTATTGTTTATTTCCTGTGGATAATACTGGTTCATATGATGTCACCACGGCTCATTGGAATTAGGCTATATTCACACTGCCGTTGCCCGCGCCGTACCGTACCGTAGCGGGCAACGGCAGTGTACGGGGAGAGAGGAGGAGATGACGCAGCTCACCCCCCCGCCCCTCTCCATAGCAACCTAGACCTAGACAGGTCCTATTCTTTTTCCCGGGTACAGAACGGTACGGTGCCGCACTGTGCAGCACCGACCGCTCCCGTAGTGTGCCGTGCGCCCATTGCTGCCTATGGGGACGTATATCGCCGTATATACGTCCCCCATACGTTACTGTGAATGTAGCCTTAGAGAGAAATCAGAGATGTGAGTTTAAAAAGCCTGCACCAGCATGACATCACATGAACATTTTACTCCACATGAAACAAACAGTGAGCAGAGAATGTGGGTAACAACACAGCCGCTACAGGCCCACCCTGCTCAGGGGCCCAGATGGCAGAACCAAAATGTCATTATACTGGGCCATCTCTCTTTTGTTGACGCCTACAGCCAGCAGTAACAGGACCCAGCTGCACATGCACTACGTGCATACGAATGTAAAAAGTTACTTGCATTCTGCTTGTCCAGACAGGGGATGGTGCTGGCAGGCAGAAGACTGTTCAGTCCAGACGTGAGTTCGGCAGCTAACGGCTGTGATGACGGCTGGTGATCAAAGTCCATGGCATTGGAACACCTGTGCCGGGGCGAGTTTCGGATGCGCCTTCGGCCAGGAGGGAGGGAGGCTGGCTGTGTTCCGGCGGTTGTTTGGGTGCACGGGTGGGTACATTTAGTGGACCTGGATCAGCATAGCAGCTGAGGCCCTATTAAATTGCAGGTATATATATATATATATACACACCATACACCCATATAGCAGGGACAATACTTTAATATTTATATATTGTTATATTATTTATAATATCAGGGGTGTAAGCTGCATGTGTGTATATGCTGTGTGAGTGTATTGGTGTGTATGTATATGCTCTATATGTGTGTTTATGGTGTAATATACTGTATGTAATTGTTTATTTTTGCTTTATGTATGTGTATATGGTGTGTGTTTATACTGCATGATATGTATATCCAAAATATATTTACGGTCCAGCCGTCTCTTGACAGCAAATTTTTATTTGGTTACATCATAACCTCTCCATGAAACATACTTGGTCGGTCAACGCGTATCAACACTATATTATTTGTCATAGTAAGGCAGTTGCCCGCTTGAACGCGTCGACCGACCAAGTAGTTTCATGGAAGTTTATGATGTAACCAAATAAAAATCATTGCTGTCAAGAGCCCGGCTGACCGTAAATATATTTGGATTGCTACATGCCCTAGCAGAAGGTGGCCCATGCCAGGATCTGACACAAGAGGCATTCATGGGGAGGGTGAGCTGGCATCTTCTTTGAGTTATGTATATGTATATACAGTGAGTGGTATCCTGTATGTATAAGTATATACTATTTGTATGTATAAATAATGAATGTACTATACAGTATGTTTGTATAACCACCTAGATGTGTTCATACTGTATAATGTATATGAGTTAGTATATACTGTATGTATTAGTGTATAAATCATATGCAATATGTATAAATCTATATACATTTATATATAGCACATAAATATGTGCAATATAAGTGTATACATTAGTATAGTTTGTGAGTATGTAAACCTGAGTATGAATGTAAACTTTATGTGTGTGTATATAATATAATGTGTGTAATATTGAGTGTATAATTATGTGTTTATGAGTATATTATGGTGTTATGAGTTGTAACGTGGATGGAATGTCTTTCAAATATGTATATATTGTTTTGAGGGGAAGGGGGGGCCCATGCAGAAATCCACTATGGGGCCCAAGCTCTCCTACTTACGCCCTGAGAAGAGTCTTGAATCCATGAAGAATTGACAGATCGTTATAAAAACAGTATTTGCTATAGGACATTTATACTATCAGGTTTACAAAATTAAATTTTGACGTAAACCAACAAGGTAGCAATGGAAATGATCATTTATCCTGCAACAGGCAAGTCATTAGCATAAAAATAAAAACGTTATGGGTGTCAGAATGCAACATAAAAAGTCATTATTATTTGTAAAAAAATGCCACTTGAAGTTGCAAATGACCATTACAGAAAATGCAGTTTTTTGTGTATGCTACCGTGCCCCTAGTGTAGTTTATACGAGTCTGATTATATGCTCCTTAAAAAAAAAAAAACCTTCCTTTGGGGCTCCCTACCCTTATCCCTTGTGTGGCCTTTTGGTTCCGTTTTGCACTTGGGCATTCTCGCCGACGGTGCATTCCCGGCCAACATTTTGTCTATGTGGTTTTTATTGTTCTTTTTTTTTTTTTTGTAGGGTTATACAGTTTATAACCATCTGTAGCAGATTACGCGTCGGCTACACCATTGAGTTTCACACCTTTTTTGACTGCGCGTCAGCACTCTTTGGTAACTTAGAAAAGTCCTGGGCAACACCACCACATCCAAAATAGCACAAAATGAGACCTAAAAAAAACGTCCATAAAAGGCCTTCCTTACTAAGAAAAAGCCCAGCTGCCTCCCTTTACTAATAAAAAGGCCCTAGCTACTGCCTCCCTTATTCTAATAAATAAGCCCCGCTTTTGCTCCCTCCTTTACTAATTAAAGCCCCTGGCGGTGGCCTCCCTTTACTAATAAAAAGACCCTATAGTTGCCCCTCCCTTTAACTACTGAAAAGAAAGTCGTATCCCTGGCTGCCTCCCTTTACTAATAAAAGCGCCTGATCCGGCGTGTCCCTCCCTTTATAACTATAAAAAGCCATATCCTTTAAAAAGGCCCCTAGAGTGCCTCCCGTTGACTAATAAAAAGGGCGCCCTAGATGCCCTCCCTTTACTAACTAAAAAGGCAGGTTAAGCGCCTAGGTCTTTAAAAAAGGCGCTCGCTCCTTCCTTAACTATAACAAAAGCCCTGGCTGCCTCCCCTTTACTAATAAAATGCCCCCTGCTTGCCCCCTACCTATAAAAAGCTGTCTCCCCTCCTAATAAAAAAGGCCCCCTGGGCTAGCCTCCCTTTATACTAATAAATAAGCCCTCCTTAGGCTGCTCCTTTACTAATAACCACTAAGGCCCTATGACTCCTGTCGCACTATCCGGATCAACTAATAAAAAGCCCAGCTCGCTCCCTTTACTAAAAAAGCACCTGCGGTGCCTCCCTTTACTAATAAAAGCCCCTAGCTGGACCGTCCTTGTAGTACTACTAAAAAGCCCCTAGATGCTCCGTCCCTTTACTAATAAAAGACCCCCTGTGCGCGCTCCCTTTACACTAATAAAAAACGTCCCCTGGCGTGATCCTCCCTTTACGTATAAACAGCCCTGGCGTCCTCCCTTTACCTAATAAAAAGCCCCTCTTACTTAAGCCCTGCCTTGCCTCCCTTCTGACTATAAAAAGCCCTAGATGCCTCCCTTTACTATAAAAAGTCCCTCGTCTGCCTTTCCTCTTACTAAGTAAAGGTCCCTAGGCTCGCCTCCCTTTCGTAGCTAATAAAAGGTCCCTAGCTGCCTCCCTTTTACTATACAAATCCTAGCTCATAGCCCTTACTATAAGCCTCGTGCATCCCTTTATAACTAATACAAAGCCCCGGCGGCTCTTCCTTTTAAACTCTCATAAAAAGGCCCTGGCGGCCTCGCCTTTACTATAAAGCAACCCTCTGTCGGCCTCCTTCTACTATACCAAAGCCCCTACTGCGCTCCCTTTTACTAAAAAAAGTCCCCCTAGCGAGGCCTCCCTTTACTATTAAAAACTTGATCACTCCCTCCCTAGCTTAAAAAGCCCCTACGCACTTTAACTAATAAAGAAGGGGCCTAGCTTGCCTCCTTTACTCATAAACACCCTGGCGGCCTCCCTTTATATATAAAAAGCCCTGGGCCTCTACCTCTTACTAATAAAAGCCCTAGCTGCCTCACCTTACAAAAACAGCCGCCTGGCGCCTCCTCTTTCACTAATCAAGAGCCCCTAGCAGCCTCCCTGTACTAATAAAAGGCCGCTAGCAATCCTCCCATTATCAAAATTAAGAGCCCGTGCGGCCCCCTATTTATCAAATTAAGAGAAGCCCTAGTCGGCCTCTCTTTTACTAATAATTGAGGCCACTAGGGCCCCCCTTTACTTTACCAAGGCCCTGAGCCCCCCCTGTACTACATTACAAGGCCTAGAAAGCCCCCCCTTTAACTAAATTAACGGCCCTAGGAGCCCCCCCCTTCAATTAATAAAAGGCCCTAGAGGCCCCCTTATATTATAATAAAAGGCCTAGAGCCCCCTTTGACTAATTACAAAGGCCCTAGAGGCCCCCCTTTACTAATTAAAAGGCCTAGAAGCCCCCCTTTACTAATTAAAGGCCCTAGAGGCCCCCCCTTTAACCTAATTAAAGGCCCTAAGGCCCCCCTTCAAATAAAACCCCAGCCTAAAACCTTTACTAATAAAAAAACAAAAAAACCCTAGCTACCTTCTTTAACAATAATAACCGTATATACTTACCCTTGATGTGTCTTTTTTCCGCGTACCCTTCACTCCTAATGGCGATCCGCTCACCTTCTGTAGCTCCTGCACCGCGCGCCTCTGGTCACGTGACTTACGCGACCTGACGTCAGGTCGCGTCAGTCACGTGACATGGGCCGCGCGGTACAGGAGCTACAGAAGACGGGCGGACCGCCGACGCGGGACTTGGAGGTAAGTATGGGGCAGAAAGACGGGGGCGCGGCGGCAGCTCGACACCGGGGCAGCCTAGTTCGGGCAACTTTCCCCCGCAGCACACTCAACCTTGTTTCGCGGCACACTAGTGTGCCGCGGCACACAGGTTGAAAATCACTGGCATACACAATGACATACAGAATGTTGCCAGTCAATGGTTGTACATTAGTTTCTGTGAAGATTTACTTAGCTGGTATTTCTGCATCGTATAAAATTACAGTAAGTATGGAAAGTAGTCAGACCCCTTTAAATTTTCATTGCAGCCAATCACAAATTTTTTGCTCATTAATCTACTCTCTGCTTCCCATCTTGATGGAATAAAAATGAAATGTAGATATTTTTGCTAATTTATTAAAGAAAAACTGAAATATCACATGGACATAAGTATTCAGACCATTTGCTGTGACACTCATATTTAACTCACATGCTGTCCATTTCCTTCTCATCCTCCTTGAGATGGTTCTACTCCTTCATTGGAGTCCAGCTGTGTTTAATTAAACTGATTGGACTTGATTAATAAAGACACATACTCAGGGGTGAACCTTGAGGCGAGCTATAGATCAGCGCCCCCTCCCACCGCATCCAGTAGTATTATATAAGGTTTTTTTAGCACATGAAGAACCGCACTTTTTTATGTGTCAAGTTCTGCTTTGCAGCACGTGGCGGCTTACAGAAGCCCATTACAGCTGCATTGCCCAACTGCCTTTCTGCTTTATTTAAGCATTTGCATTACAATATAATTGTGTGTTATAACTTACCTTGCACCCTGACAGAATCCTCCATGTAGTCCCAGGGTTTGGGCTTTGGTTTGGATGCATTTCAATAAACAACATGTGACCGATCTGTGCTGCAGACTAATCAGCTCTCAGACCTCACCTTTGTGTTCCTATACAGCTTCTGCTTCCTGCTCCTTCACAGAGCTCACAGTGTGGTGAGCTGACATCAGTGGGAATGGGAGGAGCTGTACAGGAGCACAAAGGTGGGGACTGAGAGCTGAGAAATCTGAAGCACAGACAAGTCACACATTGTTTTTTGAAATGCAGCCAAACCAAAGCCCAACCTCTAGGACTACCCAGAGGATTCTGTCAGGGTTCAAGGTAAGTTATAACACAAAATTATATTGTAATGCAAATGCGTAGAGAAAGCAGAAATGCAATGCAGCTGTAATGGACTTCTTTAACCTGTCCTTAGTGAAAATGAAGTCCCTGGTCACAGGTTCCTTTTAAATTGAAGAAGTTTGGGACAACATCTACAACTCTTCTTCAACTTTTTCCATCCAGCCAAACTACTCAATAGTAGGAGAAAGTCCTTGCTGAGATAGCTAAAGAAGAACCCCAAGATCACTGTGGCTGAGTTCCAGGGATGCAATAGAGAGAGAGTTCCACAAAGTCAACTATCACTGCAACCCTCCACCAGTCGGGCTTTTCAGTGCAAGACATATAGAAGTCTGCATACAGTTTGCAAAAAACACATGAACTACTCAGAGACTATGAACGACTATGAGAAATAAGTTTGGTGTTAATTCTAAGCGGTATGTGTGGATAAAACCAGGCACTGCTCATCACCTGCCAAATACAATCCCAACAGTGACACATGGTGGAGGCTATGGGGGTGTGTTTCAGCTGTAAGAACAGGATGACTGATTGCAATTAAAGGAAAGATGCAGCCAAGTACAGAGATATCCTGGATGAAAACCTCTTCCAGAGTAGTCTCAGTCTGGGATGAAGGTTCACCTTCCAACAAGACAATGGGGCAGATTTACATACCCGGTCCGTTCGCGATCCAGCGGCGCGTTCTCTGCGGTGGATTCGGGTCCGGCCGGGATTCATCAAGGCAGTTCCTCCGACGTCCACCAGGTGGCGCTGCTGTGCTGAAGTTCCCTGAAATGCACTGAAGTTCAAGATCCTATCCTGGATGAAGGTGAGTGCAAGCTCTGTGACACAATTTCCTTTTTTAAATGCGGCAGTTTTTCCGATTGCGATTTCCGATTTCCGATTGCGTGCGCCAAAATCCCGGGGCAATTCAGGTACAATCGTCGCAAATCGGAAATATTCGGGTAACACGTCAGGAAAACGCGAATCGGGCCCTTAGTAAATGACCCCCAATGAGCCTAAGCACACAGCTAAAATAACAAAGTAGTGGCTTCAGAACAACTCTGTGACCATTCTCGACTGGCCAAGCCAGATCCCTGATCTATACCCAATTGAACATCTCTGGAGAGACTTAAAAATGGCTTCCACCAACGATCACCATCCAACCTGAGGAAACTGGAGAGGATATGCAAGAAAGAATGGCAGAGGATCCCCACATCTAGGTGTGAAAAACTTGTTGCATCATTCCCAAGAAGACTCATGGCTGTAGTAGCTCAAAAGGTCCTTCTACTCAATACTAAGCAAAGAGTCTGAATACTTATCACCATGTGATATTTCAGTTTTTGTTGTTTAATAAATTGACAAAAAATATCTGCATTTCAGTTTTTTTCTGTGAAGATAGGGTGCAGAGTGTACATTAATGAGCAAAAAAAATACTTTTTTTGATCATACCAATTGGTTGAAATGAAACACATGTCTGAAAAGTCTGAATACTTTCCATACCCACTGTATTTTAGCTCTCATTAACTCAGCTCCTCTACTACTATCATATTTTATGATTCACTTGGATTTTTTTACACTATAATGAGAGCCGTTTATCAAATGTCTTTTTTTCTTATATATTGTATGGTTATTATTGATGCATGGCCAATCTACTATAATTGTACTGGCCTTTTCTTTCACTTTCATTTATCAAGCGTCGACTTTCAGAAAATAGTTGATGTTGTTTGTGTAATGAAAAGTTATACAATTTTCCATGATACTTTCCGTATCAATTGTGCATGTTTCTCCAGATCCCTGCTTGCTGTCATTGAACAGGAAACTTTATTGTTTATTTCCTGTGGATAAATACTGGTTCATATGATGTCACACGGCTCATTGGAATTAGGCTATATTCACACTGCCGTTGCCCGCCCGTACCGTACCGTAGCGGGCAACGGCAGTGTACGGGGAGAGGAGGAGGAGATGAGCGCAGCTCACCCCCGCCCCTCTCCATAGCAACCTAGACCTAGACAGGTCCTATCTTTTTCCCGGGTACAGAACGGTACGGTGCCGCACGTGTGCAGCACCGTACCGCTCCCGTAGTGTGCCGTGCGCCCATTGCTGCCTATGGGGGACGTATATCGGCCGTATATACGTCCCCCATACGTTACTGTGAATGTAGCCTTAGAGAGAAATCAGAGATGTGAGTTTAAAAAGCCTGCACCAGCATGACATCACATGAACATTTTATCCACATGAAACAAACAGTGAGCAGAGAATGTGGCGTAACAACACAGCCGCTACAGGGCCCACCCTGCTCAGGGGCCCAGGATGGCAGAACCAAAATGTCATTATACTGGGCCATCTCTCTTTGTTGACGCCTACAGCACAGCAGTAACAGGGACCCCGCTACATGCATACGGACATGTAAAAAGTTACTTGCATTCTGCTTGTCCAGACAGGGGATGGTGCTGGCAGGCAGAAGACTGTTCAGTCAGACGTGAGTTCGGGCAGCTACGGCTGTGATGACGGCTGGTGATCAGAAGTCCATGGCATTGGACACCTGTGCCGGGGCGAAGTTCGGATGCGCCTTCGGCCAGGAGGGAGGGAGGCTGGCTGTGTTCCGGCGGTTGTTTGGGTGCGGGGGTGGGCGAGCAAGTTGGCGGCCAGTACATTTAGGTGGACCTGGGATCAGCACAGCAGCTGGGGCCCTATTAAATTGCAGGTATATATATATATATATATATATATATATACACATACACACATATAGCAGGGACTAAATATATATATATATATATATATATATATATATCAGGGGTGTAAGCTGCATGTGTGTATATGCTGTGTGAGTATGTGGTGTGTATGTATATGCTCTATATGTGTGTTTATGGTGTATATACTGTATGTAAGTGTTTATTTGCTTTATGTATGTGTACCGTATTTTTCGGCCTATAAGGCGCACCAGAGTATAAGGCGCACCTCTAATAAATGCCTGCTAAGACATCTAGGTTCGTAAATAAGGCGCACTGGAGTATAAGGCGCAGGGTCAAATGCAGTACCTAAAAATGACCAG
>CM033643.1:138452230-138463409 GCA_019512145.1 Engystomops pustulosus
ATATATATATATATATATATATATATATATATATATATAAATATCAGGGGTGTAAGCTGCATGTGTGTATATGCTGTGTGAGTGTATGTGGTGTGTATGTATATGCTCTATATGTGTGTTTATGGTGTATATACTGTATGTAAGTGTTTATTTGCTTTATGTATGTGTATATGGTGTGTTTATACTGCATGTATATGTATATCCAAAATATATTTACGGTCCAGCCGTCTCTTGACAGCAAATGATTTTTATTTGGTTACATCATAACCTCTCCATGAAACATACTTGGTCGGTCAACGCGTTTCAACACTATATTTGTCATGAGTAAGGGCGGTTGCACCGCTTGAAACGCGTTGACCGACCAAGTATGTTTCATGGAGAGGTTATGATGTAACCAAATAAAAATCATTTGCTGTCAAGAGCCCGGCTGGACCGTAAATATATTTTGGATTGCTACTTGCCCTAGCAGAAGGGTGGCCCGTGCCACTACACAAGAGGCATCCATGGGGAGGTGAGCTGGCATCTTCTTTGGTATATGTATATGAGTTAGTATATACTGTATGTATTAGTGTATAAATCTATATGCATATAGTGTATAAATCTATATACATTTATATATAGCACGTAAATATGTGCATATAAGTGTATACATGTATGTATGTTTGTGAGTATGTTTGTGAGTATGAATGTAGAACTTTATGTGTGTGTATATAATATAAATGTGTGATACAGGACCGTTGTCTAGGGGTACATGGTAGACATGCTCTTTGTCTAGGGGGGGGGTAAGCCTCGTTTGTCTAGGGGGGGGAATGCTCTTTGTCTGGCTTCGGGGGGAGACAATGCTCGTGTCTAGGGGGGGGAATGCTCCGGTGTCTGGGGGGGCACTCGTTGTCTAGGGGTCTCATGCTTCTTGTCCAGTAGAGCGAGGAGTGGGGAAGGAAGTACACACCACAGAAGCGAGAGCAGGGTAGAGGAGGGCAGGTAGGGTAGACGACGACGGGGGGGGAAGGGGGGGAATACGGGGGCTTGTGTGGGGGGAGAATGCCTCGTTGTCTAGGGGGGGAAATCTTGTTGAATGCTTGTTGTCTAGGGGGGGGACAATGCTTTTTTTTCTAGTGGGGGGGAGACATGCTCGTTGGACGCATTGAGGGGGGGGAAGGGGGGGGGTTCCTATGGAGCGTCATATAAGGGGAGGTGGTCCTATGGAGCGGCATAGGTTTGTGGTCCTATGGTAGCTCAATTAAAAGGGTAGTTGGTCTCTATGGAGCGCAGTAAATGTGGATGGGTCCCTATGGAGCGAGTAAAAGGGGAGGTCCTATGGATCTCAGTAATCTGTAGGGTCCTATGGAGCGCAGTAAAGGTGAGGGTCCTGTGGATCTCAGTAAGAAGGGGAGGGGTCCTATTGACGCAGTAAAAGGGGAGGAGTCTATTGTAGCGCTCTGGGAAAAGCCATAAAAAAACACATTTGATATTTTCCTTCCCCCGCTTCTCCCATTACAGGAGTTCCTGTCAATAGTTTAATACTGTCCACTAGGAAGTATATGTGTTTACGCAGAAACAGGCCGCAACACATCCTCTGTACAGGGAAAAATAAAACAGTTATTGATTTTTTGAAGTTGGGGAGTGGAATATGGAAACGCAAAAATCGTTCCGTCAGAGTAGATTGAGCAGGGCGCCGTGTATGACCATTCTGCTCCATTACTGTCACAAAAGAGCGGATGACCTTATGTGGACCAAACCGTACCCCCTCGTTTTCATGATTTCTATGGGGGCACAATCACTGAAACCAACCCCCCACATCAGCAGGTTCAGCCCTGTCCTTTGATAGGCCTAACTTGTAATTTGTGTGAAACCCTTGTAAAAAAATAACACCCCTTAACGAACGCTCTGCCCGTCGCTCTACTACGCAGAGCGTATAAGGTTGTATGAGAGGGCTCACATGCTGACTTCTCTTCATACAAGGTGGGGGGGTTTTGCATGTTGGCAGAAAACCCCCACCGCTAATAACGCCAGTCGTCATGTCGCCGCAAGTCTTTTTTTTAGAATCGCCGTGCCCCCTGAACGTCCGGGGGCGGCGTATCGTTTTTGCCTTGGAGCCTCGGGTGTTCTTTTGACACGAGGCTACATGGCTCGGCAGATTCGTTACAATTAGCCAGAAGTAATTGCTTATATGGTAGGGCGATCTGACACATCTGGGTTAATTTACCTAGAGTCTAAGAAATAGTGGAAAATAAAACAGAAAAAAAAAGTTTTAAAATAAAAAAATGTATAAAATAATTAAAATTCTAATCACCCCCCTTTTCCCTAGAACTGATATAAACATAATAAAACAGTAACAATCACAACATATTAGGTATCGTCCGCGCCCCAAATGCCCGATCCTATCAAAATATAAAAACGGTTACGGGCGGCGGGACCTCCGAGGCGGAAATGGCGCCCAAATGTCCGGAATGGCGACTTTTTACAGCCTTTTTACGCCATCACATAAAACAATGCAATAAAAATGATCAAATGTCGCCCAGACCTCAAAATGGTAGCAATGAAAACGTCTGCTCATTTCGCCCACAATGACAGAAGCCCATCACACATCTCCGTGGCGCCAAAGTATGAAAAAGTTATCTAGCGCGAAGATGTGCAAAATTTTATTTTTTTTTTTGCACACATTCGTTAATAAAAATTTTTGCAAAATGTATTAAAACACAATAAAACCTATAAATCCGGTATCACCGGATCGCACAACCGAACCCAAGAATAAAGGCTGAGGGTGTTTTTTGATTGCCAGTCAAATTCGAAAAACTGAGCCCACAAGACTTTACACTGCTGTTTTAAAAAATTTCCACATTTGTAACATTTTTTTGCAGCTTCGCAGTACCTGCATGTTAAATCTAATAATATTAACGGTAAGTAAAATTTGTTACGCACAAAATCAGCCTCACAACAGGTCTGTACACGGAAACATGAAAAGTTATAATCTTGGAATTTGGAGAGCGAGAAATGAGAGGAAAACCCTGCGTCCTTAAGGGGTGAAGGATTACGTATATGGTACAATAAAAGGACGAATAGACGGGCACTGGGGGATTAGGGATGGGTGGCAGTGGGGTCTATGGAGAATTTAAGTGTTTAAAACCTTTAGCTGGCTGCCCTGCAGTCCCTGTAGAGACTGTTGTTATCACACTGCCGCAGCTGCAAACACTCGGCTCTGCTTCATCATACGAAAACTTCATTGGAGAGCAGAGGAGTGGGGGCATGGAAGCCCTTGGATGTAGCAGTGCTGAGAGTTCCTCTGGCACGGAGGCTGATCCCCTGGGGGCTTGCTGGCAAGGGGCAGTGCCGAGAACATGACACTCCTGCACTCGCTCCATCCATCCCTCCATCCTGTGCCTGCAAGTGGCAGCTTGAGGACATGGATGGGCTCTCTGCTCCCCGGGGAGGGATTGGGGGAGGTGCCGGCTTGCAGCAGACAGCCCTGGAAGCTGGAGAGGAGGAGGACGCTGCAACCCCTCCCCCTGGCTTCTCTGTCCTGAGCAGGACGGGGGCGGGACTTGTTCTGTGGGGCGGGAACTCTTGGGGGGCGGACTCGGGGTCGGGACCAATACTGAAAAAATATCCGTGAAAACGAAAAAAAAAAAACACCGGGCTTTCACTTAACGATATCCTGCAGGCGGCCTGGAAACAAGGTAAAAAACGGGACTGTCCGCCCAAAACGGGACGGTTGGGAGGTATGCAATTGCTGTTGACAGGTCCATTTAAAAAGCAATACATCCTCTGTGCACAAAATTAAAATTCCACATGCAGGAGGGCCTTTAGTACATTTTTCGTACGCCCCTTAACGCTGACTTTTGTGTCTAAGTGGTACCCAAAAAAAGCTTTCAGGCTCATTGTTTATAACCCCCCTGGAAGCATCATATATGGTTATAAAGCAAGAGCTTCATAAAGAGTCCTTCCATAAAAATATGTCTTCCTATCCTAAATCCTAACCCAGTCTATGTTGGGTTATTGTATAGTATAATACATATTAAAGTAAAATAATGTGGCAAAGGTTTGTTTTTTCATGATTTTATACATTAAGTACAAGGACACCTGTCCATCAGGTCTGTGTCCACTGTCCTGTCACTACTACCTGTTGGAGCAGCTCACAAGGATACCCGATCCCAGCCTTTATCTAGTTTATTCATACAATTTTCATTGTAAATCCAATCGTATTCTTTATTTGTACATGAGGCTGTCACATGGTCAGAGGCAGTGATGTCACCCCACCTGTTACCGCCTCCCCCTCTCCTCCCCCTGCTCATTCTGTGTGTAATTATATTAAGATGGCCTAGTGTGTGTTTTGCATCTCGACATGCTGCATCCAATCTCTAATAGCATTGGTGAGACACAGACAAATCAGCTACACATGAAATCTGACATGTTCTTCGCATATACATGGCTGCCTTGAGCTTGTGTATCTCTCCTACAGAGGCTGCAGGGGCGTGCCACCCGCACCAGGAAGCACATCATTATACAAGCCCTCACATCATTAGTCAGGCTTGTCCATTCAAGCACTGGGGGGTGTGGCTGTGCCTCCCACCATGAATAGAGTGGACCAGCTTGAATATGCTATGCTTCTTGGACCATTTCACAGGTCTCTTTGCATACAGCTTTTAGGACCCATTGCTTAGGTTTACAGGCATGTAGAGGGACAATGAGGATAGAGCATGCTCTCTAATGGCAGTTATATGAAATATATTTAGTTTAGTTAGGGGTGTTATTTGCATGACGGGTATCTCTTTCATGATTTATGACCTCATGAGTTTAATCAGAGAGCATTCACGATTTTGCTATATTGCTATTCTTCTCAGAATGCATCCTGCACCTCCTTGCAACATTTTTCAGCACTGCAATTGGCCTAAAAGCACATGCTCTACAATGACTAAGCCATAGCCAATATTGCATTAGCAGGATACTGTTCCACAATATTTTTTAACTGTATTTTCTTTCTCCCAAGAAAGTATAGTGTAAATTCCTCGTACAACAACGCAACTTATCCAGCACTTTCCAATGTCTTGCTTTACAGTCTAGGAGGAGTATTCCCAATGAAATAATCACAGTTGCAACTAAACATAGTATGGGTTTACATGTAAATTTGCAATGAATAAATAAATATAGATATTAAACAGCACACAAAATAAGTCTATGGCAGAACAGTTTGCTTTATACAAGAGATCACAGTTCATGCTAGAAATATTTCCTGGCAAGTACACAATCCTATGTATACATAATCTTTTTTTATGTAAAGATATAATCTTTTGATTTAATACGCCCATCAAATTCTTTTATGTCTTACAAATCAATGTTTATTATTGGAATTTTTGTCTTTTTTTTCCCTCGTCTAACACCTAAGACATTATTTTTAAAGAGCACATGGAAACCATAAAAACTTTACCAGCTCCAGGGCATGGTGTTAATACCCTCATGCACCCCAGTGCAGTGGTGGTTGTTGATCTCCTGCATTCACACAGCATAGCCCCTCCCCACGAATGAAGTCAATGGCTGTTACAACGCAGTTCTCAAGCGTGGCGGGGCTTTGGCTGTGTTCAGTGAAGTAGATTTCAAATCTCAGTGCACCTAGCGCACATTACAAATCACCTGGAATAAAATTTTTTTACAGTCGCTAAACATCCCACAATTTGTGCAGGACACATAGCTTATCAGTCTGTATGCTTGCATGTCAAAACAGCTGGTAGACATCATTTTTAAAAACCTCTGGTGATTGTGCAATCTTATGATTAAGGGGTTTGTCAGCTTCAGCAAATAATAATATGGTTTGGGTGGAGGGAAAGAGTTTAACAATTTTGTCTCCAGTGGATATGAATCTGTCCATGGTCATGTGTGTGACCGCAAGTGCACGCCCTGTTATTATCACGAAGTAGTCTCCGAACTGTGGGATGCATGTGTACCTGTGTTCCATTACGTTACCACAGACAGTTTTCTATACACTGGAAGTTAAACAACAGAACTTTCTATATGAGACAGCGAGATCTAGAAAACTGTTGACAATGGTAACGAATTATATTGGACAAATTGTCATAACCTTTTCCTATACACAACAATGAGGCAATTATTTTCTGAAACTCCTTTCACCTGCTTAACCCATATTTTCATTAAAATGTATATAAAAAAAAAAAAAGAATTGGTGTAAGCACCCAAACAAGTATTTGCTATAGGACATTTATACTATCAGGTTTACAAAATTAAAATTTTTGACGAACACCAACAAGGTAGGCAATGGAATGTCATTTCATCTCGCAACGCGCAGTCATATTAGCATAAAATAAAAACTTATTGGGGTCAGAAATGCAACATAAAAGTCATTTTATTTGAAAAATAAATATTTATACAATATAATAAGGCATAGCTAAAAACTATCTAAAATTTGTATAATCATAATCACTATAAAGAAGAGAAGCCAAACTCTGGCAGTGTATAGTTTATACCATCTGTACGGATTACGGCATACACAATGACATCAAAATGTTGGCAATGTCAATGGTTGTACATTGTTTTTCGTTAAGATTTACTTAGCTGGTATTTCTCATCGTATAAAATTCACGTAAGTGATGGCAAGTAGTCAGACCCTTTAAATTTTCATGTGCAGCCAATCACTATGGTTTTGGCTCATTATCTACTCTCTTCTTCCCATCTTGATGGAATAAAAATGAAATGTAATATTTTTGCTAATTTATAAAGAAAAACTGAAATATCACAATGGACATAAGTATTCAGACCATTTGCGTACAACTCATATTTAACCTCACATGCTGTCTCATTTCCTTTCCTTCCTCTCATCCCCCTCCTTGAATGGTTCCTACTTCCTTCATTGGAGTCCAGCTGTGTTTTAAATTAAACTGATTGGATGCTTGATTAATCAACACATACTCTAGGGGTGAACCTTGATGCGAGCTATATGATCCCCCAAGCGGCCCTTCCACCGCATCCAGTGTATTCTATTGGTTTTTTTAGCACATGAAGACCGCACTTTTTTTATGTGTCAAGTTGTGCCCTGCTTTGCAGACACGTGGCCGGCTTACAGAAGCCCATTCAGCTGCATTGCCCAACTGCCTTTCCTTTGGCTTTATTTACGCATTTGGCATTACATATAATTGTTGTTATAACTTACCTTGCACCGTGACAGAATCCTCCATGTTCCCAGGGTTTGGGCTTTGGTTTGGATGCATTTCATAAACAACATGTGACCGATCTGTGCTGCGAGAACGAATCAGCTCGCATACCTCACCTTTTGTGTCCTATACAGCTTCTGCTTCCCTGTCTCCTTCACAGAGCCGACAGTGTGGGTTAGCTTACATCAGTGGGAATGGGAGGAGCCTGTTCACGGAGTCACCAAGGTAGGGCTGATAGACTGAAAAATCTGAAGCACAACAAGTCACACTTGTTTTTTTGAAATGCGCCAACCAAAGCCCAACCTCTAGGACTACCCACGAGGATGTCTGTCAGGTTCACAGGTAAGTTTAACACAAAATTATATTGTATGCAAATGGCGTAGAGAAAGCAAAATGCATTCAGCTGTAATGACTTCTTTAACCTGTCCCTTAGTGAAAATGGAAGTCCCTGGTCACAGGTCCTTTTAAATTGAAGATTTGGGCGACAACTCCTACAAACTCTCTCAACTTTTTCCATCCAGCCAAACTACTCAATAGTAGGTGAGAAAGTCCGTTGCTTGATATGCGAAAGAAGACCCCAACATCTACTGTGGCTGACGTTGCCAGAGATGCAATAGAGAGATAGTTTCCACAAAGTCCACTATCACTGCAACCCTCCCCCGAGTCGTGGCTTTTTCAGTGGCAAGACATATAGAAGTCCTGCATAACAGTTTTGCAAAAAACACATGAACTACTCAGAGACTATAACACTATGAACTAATTTTGGTTTTATTCTAAGGTCGGTATGTGTGGATAAAACCAGGCACTGCCATCACCTGCCAAAACATCCCAACAGTGACACATGGTGGAGGCTATGGGGGTTGGTTTCAGCTGTAAGAACAGGATGACTGATTGCAATTAAAGGAAGATGCGTCCAAGTAAAGAGATATCCTGGAATGAAAAACCTCTTCCAGAGTAAGTGCCTCAGTCTTGATGAGGTTTCACCTTCCACACAGACAATGGGCAGATTTACAATCCCCGTCCGTTCGCGATCCAGGGCGCGCGTTCCCTCTGCGGTGGTTCGGTGTCCGCCGGATTCATCAACAGTTCCTCCGACGTCCACCAGTGTGCGCTGCTGTGCTGAGTTCCCTGAATGCACTGAAATTTCAGATCCTTCCTGATGAAGGTAGTGCAGCTCTTTGACAACAATTTCCTTTTTAATGCGGCAGTTTTTCCGATGCGTTTCCGATTTCCTCGATGCGTGCGCCAAAATCCCGGGGCAATTCAGGGTACAATCTCGCAAATCGAATATTCGGAGTAACACGTCAGGAAGAAACCGAATCGGGGAGCCTTAGTAAATGACCCGAATGATGGGCTATACACACGCAAAACATAACAGTAGTGGCTTCAACAACTCTCGTGACCATATCCTACGCTGGCCAAGCCAATCCTGATCTATACCCAATTAACATCTCCTGGAGACGACTTAAATGGCTCCATTCAGCCACATCACCATCCACCTGGAAACTGGAGAGGAAATCAAGTAAGATGGCAGAGATCCCCACATCTAGGTGTGAAAAACTTTTGCAATCTTCCCAAGAAGACTCCTGGGTTGTTGTAGTGCTCAAAAGGTGTCCTTCTACTCAATTACAGCAAAGAGTTCTGAAACTTATCACCTGTGATATTTCAGGTTTTTTGTTGTTTAATAATTGACAAAAAATATCTGCATTTCAGTTTTTTTCCTGTGAGATAAGGTGCAATTGTTACATTAAGAGCAAAAAAATACTTTTTTTTGATCATACCAATTGGTTGAATGAACCACTGTCTGAAAGTCCGAATACTTTCCATACCCACTGTATTTTAGAGCTCTCATTAACTCAGCTCCTCTACTACTACTATCCTATTTTTTGATTCACTTGATTTTTTTACACTATAATGGAGAGCCCTTTTAAAATGTCTTTTTTTCTTATAATGTGTAGTGTTATTTTGATGCAATGGGCCAACTCTATATTGTACTGCCTGTTTTTTTCTTTCACTTTCATTTATCAAGGTGCGGACTTTCAGAAATAGTATATTGATTTGTTTGTAATGAAAAGTTTACATTTTCCATGATACTTCCGTATCAATTGTGCATGTTATCTTCTCCAGATCCCTGCCTTGCCTGTCCATTGACAGGAAACTTTATTGTTTATTTCCTGTGGATAATACTGGTTCATATGATGTCACCAACGGCTCTTGGAATAGGCTAGTTTCACACTCCGTTGGCCCCGCCGTACCGTACCGTAGCGGCAACGGCATTGTACGGGGAGATGAGGAGGCAGATGAGAGCTCAACACCGACCCCGCCCTCTCCATAGCACACCTAGACCTAGACAGGTCGTACTACTTTTTCCCTGTACAGAACGGTACGGATGCGCACTGTGCAGCACCGTACCGCTCCCGTAGTGTGCCGTCGCGCCATTGCTGCCTATGGGGACGTATATCGCCGTGATATACTCCCCCATACGTACTGTGATTACCTTAGAGAGAAATCAGAGATGTGAGTTTAAAAAGCCTGCACACAGCATGACATCACATGAACATTTTATCCACATATACACAAACAGTGAGCAGAGAATGGGCGTAACACACATCGCCCAAGCTACATGGGCCCACCCTGCTCATGGGCTCCAGATGGGCAGAAACCAAAATGTCATTATACTAGGGCCATCTCTCTTCTCTGTTGTGACGCCTACGCACAGCAGTAACAGGACCCCACCCCCGCCGTGCCGCCCGAGCATGCCGAACTAGAAGGGGAAGACCGGCATCAATGTCAAAAAAGTTACTTGCATTCTGCTTGTCCAGACAGGGGATGGTGCTGCGAGGCAGAAGACTGTTCATCCAGACGTGAGTTCGTGGCAGCTAACGGCTGTGAGACGCTTGGGTGATCAGAAGTCCATGCATTGGAGACAAACCGGTGCCGGGGCACAGTTTTCGGATGCGCTTCGGCCAGGAGGGAGGGAAGGCTGGCTGTGTTCCGGGCGGTTGTTTGGGTGCACGGTTTGGGACATTTATGTGGACCTTGGGATCACATAGCACTGAGGCCCTATTAAATTGCAGGTATATATATATTATATCACACCATACACCCATTAGGCAGGACTAATACTCCTACATACTCTAGTATATTCTCAGATCTATATTATATCATAGAGTATATAATCAGGGGTGTAAGCTGCATGTGTGTATATGCTGTGTGAGTGATGTGGTGTGTATGATAAAGAGAAACCAGTCCAAGAGAGGAGCAGGGGGTCTATATGTTGTTTATGGTGTATATACGGTATGTAATTGAGTTTTATTGCTTTATTATGCTGTATATGGTTGTTTTATACTGCATGTATATGTATATCCACAAATATAATTTACGGTCCCAGCCCTTCCTTGACAGCAAGATTTTTATTTGGTGACATCAATAACCTCTCATGCAACATACTTGGTCGGTCAACGCGGTATCAACACTATATATATTGTCTAGTAAGGCAGTTTGCACCGCTTGAAACCGCGTTGACACGACCAGTAGTTTCATGAGAGTTTATGATTAACCAAATAAAAATCATTGCTGTTCAGAGCCCGGCTGTACCGTAAATATATGTTGGATTGCTACTTGCCCTAGCAGAAGGGTGGCCCGTGCCAGGATCTGACACAAGAGGCATTCATGGGGAGGTGAGCTGGCATCTTCTTTGAGTTATGTATATGTATATACAGTGAGTGTATACTGTATGTATAAGTATATACTATTTGTATGTATATAATATGAATGTACTATACAGTATGTTTGTATAAACACATAGATGTGTTCATACTGTATAATGTATATGAGTTAGTATATACTGTATGTATTAGTGTATAAATCTATATGCATATAGTGTATAAATCTATATACATTTATATATAGCACATAAATATGTGCATATAAGTGTATACATGTATGTATATGTTTGTGAGTATGTAAACCTGAGTATGAATGTAGAACTTTATGTGTGTGTATATAATATAAATGTG
>CM033643.1:138463588-138491407 GCA_019512145.1 Engystomops pustulosus
TTCTGCCAGAGGGGGCACACACCAGTATGTCAGTGTGTTTGGTTTACAATCTTTCATCCTGGTGGTAGTTTTCCTTTAAAAGGCCAATGAAATCAATGACCTTTTAATATTATCATGTTAGTGATTGAAAATAATAATGGAGGTCCAAAGGTCCAAACACAGCTGTGAACTGGGCCATAGGTGATTTGTGTCACAGAACTTGCTGCATCTGACCTGATGAAAATCTGCTAAACCAGAGACATTGCAAGAAATGCAGGTTACATTAGAGCAGCGATGGCGAACCTATGGCACGCGTGCCACAGACGGCACGCGAAGCCGTTTCTGTTGGCACGCGTACCGTCGCCAGTAAGCCTCTGCCCGTAAAAATTTGGTCTATGCGAGCGGTGGAACTACGCGCCGCTCCATAGACAGAACCATAGACAGAGTTTTTGCGCATGCGCGGTAACTTGGGAAGCGCTGAAAGTTTCAGTCGCTCCCATAGAAACCACGCATGCGCATTAATTATCCCGGGCCGCTCCGCTCTGCTCTGCTCCCTCCCTGTCCGCTCTACTCTGTCCGGTCCGCTCCTGGTGTTGCAAAATGGCAATGCAAATATAATTTTTTTGCCCACATTAAGTTTTCGCTAAATGTAAGGAAAAATATAGAAATTTGGTATGGCCTCAATAATACTGACCCATAGAATAAAGATTACATATAACATAGAGCAGCGATGGCGAACCTATGGCACGCGTGCCACAGACGGCACGCGAAGCCGTTTCTGTTGGCACGCGTACCGTCGCCAGTAAGCCTCTGCCCGTAAAAATTTGGTCTATGCGAGCGGCGGAACTACGCGCCGCTCCATAGACAGAACCATAGACAGACTTTTTGCGCATGCGCGGTAACTTGGGAAGCGCTGAAAGTTTCAGTCGCTCCCATAGAAACCACGCATGCGCATTAATTATCCCGGGCCGCACCGCTCTGCTCCCTCCCTGTCCGCTCTACTCTGTCCGGTCCGCTCCGCATGAGTATGAATGTAGAACTTTATGTGTGTGTATATAATATAAATGTGTGTATATATGAGTGTATAATTATGTGTTTATGAGTATATTATGAGTGTATATGAGTTAGTAAACGTATGTGATGAATAATCTGTTCAAATATGTATATATTGTTTTGAGGGGAAGGGGGGCCCAATGCAGAAATCCACTATGGGGCCCAAGCTCTCCTACTTACGCCCCTGAGAAGAGATCTTGAAATCCATGAAGAATTGACAGATCGTATATTGGAAAATTATATAACTTTCAACTTATCAATTATTTGTTACAAGAGAGCTTTTATTAACTTTTATGACTAGCTCAACAAGAGGGATGTGGCTTTGTGGAGAAATGTCATGCACCAAAAAGAATGTGACATAATGTAGCTGCTATTTTCTAGCATAAACTAAACCAACTAATAGGAGGCTTAAACCGCTGCAGATTTATCACCCAGCATCAGACATTTTGATAGATCTGATACAGCATAAGACTGTCTAGTCTTTCTGTCATACCTTACAACACTTTTAATCTGTAAATTAAATTTGTAATGGATTTTATTGGGACTATTGAGGGGTAAAGTAACATCCCTATTTATTTTCAGGAAAAAAAAAATGTATAACATAACAGTAAATTCTCCTAACATATTTTCTTATTACTAATCACAATACACCAGTGAGTAATCTTAAATGCCCAAAGCTTTGCATACATGACCATACAGCAGTTAGACCAGGAAATAAGCCATGCATTGTTTTTCAGGCAAAGAACACTGTTTTCAACGTATTATGTCCAGATTTGGCTCTCATGTAACATATGTTGTGGTGGGGGACTCCCAGGATGAGGAGCATGCTGCTTACCAGGTAACTCAATTTTGCTCTCATTTATCTTTCAGGGAAAGAAAGTTGCTTTGAACGCATTATTCAAAGGTTTGGCAGAAAAGTAGTATATGTTGTTATTGGGGATGGTGTAGAAGAAGAACAGGCAGCAAAAAAGGTAAAATGTCTTTGTGTGTAGCTTGCTTATATGTCTCAGTGTCTCTTTCTGTACAGTATCTAAAGGGTTGCCAACTTTTTCACTAAATCATCAAGGCCTTAATAAAATTCATGTGGTTTGGTGTAGAAAAGGTCCTCATAAGTATTTAGTGATATGTCTCATAGCATTTCCATCTTCAGATGCTGCAGACTCCAATCGCTATAGCTTCTGGCTTCACCATGATGCCCAGTAGTTTGACAGTAAATGACAGCATATATTGTGTACTTTATTGATTTTTCAATGTTTAAAATTAGTTTTTGAACTGAGTACCATTTTGCAGAGAATAGCATGATACAACTTTTTCCCCCTTAATGCCAAGTAAATCAGATTCCTGTAGGCACAAGTCTACACCAGGCAGATCACAGCCTCTTAGTATATCTGGTGCAATGTGTGCAGTGTGGGAGCAAAAAAGAGCAAAAAGAGGCATTTGGGCAGATTTATCAAGTGTCTGAAAGTCAGAATATTTCCAGTTGCCGCTGGCTGGCTGTATACATGAGGGGCAGGCTGGCTGGCTGTATACATAAGGGGCAGGCTGGCTGGCTGTATACATGAGGGGCAGGCTGGCTGGCTGTATACATGAGGGGCAGGCTGGCTGGCTGTATACATGAGGGGCAGGCTGGCTGGCTGTATACCTGAGGGGCAGGCTGGCTGGCTGTATACATGAGGGGCAGGCTGGCTGGCTGTATACATGAGGGGCAGGCTGGCTGGCTGTATACATGAGGGGCAGGCTGTATACTACACCCTCGGCTTATACTCGAGTCAATAGGTTTTCCCAGTTTTGGTGGTAAAATTAGGGGTCTCGATTGGGGGGCTGCCTGGCTGTATACTACATTGGGGGGCTGCCTGGCTATATACTACATTGGGGGACTGGCTGGCTGTATGCAACATTGGGGCTGGCTGGCTGGATGTATGCTACATGGGGCTGGCTGGCTGTATACTACACCCTCGGCTTATACTCGAGTCAATAGGTTTTCCCAGTTTTTGGTGGTAAAATTAGGGGTCTCGGCTTAAACTCGGGTCGGCTTATACTCGAGTATATATACGGTAATCACAATGTTAATCAGAGAGTTTCCTCACTCTCCTCATCAGAGGTACAGAATGGCCTTTAGTTATTTTAATGACATAAATACTTTTGTGTATTCCTATAATTAGAGATGTGCAAATTTTTCAAAATTCGATTCAACCAGGTTCGCCAAATTTGTCGAAAAAATTTGATTTGACCTGGATCGAATCATGTTGAATCACGTTAAAAAACAGGTATTTCCTGGCTGCAGAGAGCCTCTAGGGTGTTGTAGAATGTTGTGCCATGCTCAAATATGCAAAGGGAGCGTGGTTTGGTCTTCAAACAATGATGTGTTTTAGTATAACAGCCGCACTTAGAATTGCTTCACTCTTCAATTCCATGTGCACTTACATAGGCCAACTTCACGAAATAAGCGAAGTGGGAACACAACCTACAAGGTAATGTCTGTGCCAGTTTGAAAGGGCCGCGCTGAGGGCGAAGATCCCACTATAACATCATAGAGTGCACATTTTTTACACTGACATCAGATAACTCCATAGATTACGACAGAAGCTGTTCTGTTAAACGCAGATACATGTAAAAAAAAACCAAAAGAGTGGAGAGTGTCGGCAGTAATTTTGTATTGACGTCACTGATCATTTTGCCCTACTTTTTATCCGTCAGTGCCCGCTGTGAATAGGTCAATAATCCATCAGTGTTGCTAAGGCCAAAAACAAACAGGAGTTGATCCAAAACAGAGATGACCAGTAAATGGGATATTTGCATGTCTTCTGTGTTCTGTATCCACTTCTGCTTTTGGCTATCAAATCTGAGGCTTATCATTCCTTCTGACAAATGAAATGAAGGGGAAAACCAAACATACTGGCAACATCATAGAGTGGTGGAGGGTGAAAACAGCATTATGGAAATCATAGGGTATTCAAGGAAGACAGTGGTCAGTTGGCAGCAGCATATGTAGATCGCAGAGTGGCACAATCACAATGACAAATTCTGGAGGTGGCAGAAACATGGTAGGTCACGAGTAAAGGTGGTTGTACCGCTTGAAATGCGTTGACTGTAATGGATCGTTTCATGGAGTGGTTATGATGTAACCGAATAAAGAATTTTATGCTGACGGAAACCTAGCTCGACTGTGTTTATATATTTCTTGCATCTACTTCATGCCCTGGCAGGAGGGTGGTCCATGCTGGAGGCAATCTACGGGGTGGTGAGCTGGCATTTACATTTTCTATTCAGGTCACAGAGTGGCACAATGACACAGTGTGGAGGTGGCAGCACAATGGTAGGCCCCAAAGTGGCACAATGACAGAGTGTGGAGGTACCGGCAGCAGCAGCAGGAGGTCGGAGCGTGGCATAATCACAGTGTGTATAGGTGGGTGGCAGAAGTAGCAGCAACATGAGGCCAGAGAGTGGCACAATGACAAATTCTGGTGATGGAAGCAACATGGTAGGCCACAGGGTGGCAAAATGATGGAGTGTGGAGGTCCCGGCAGCAGCAACAGTAGGAGGAGGTCTCAAAATGGCACAATGACAGAGTGTGGAGGTACCGGCAGCAGCAGCAGGAGGTCTTAGATGGCCTCTGTTTTTCCCCATTCTTAATTAATGCACTTTCTTGCATTCATTCTTAATGCCCTCTCTTTTTGTCCCCTCTTTTTCCTCCATTTACAATGCCCCTTTTTGATACCCTCTTTTTCCTCCATTTAATCCACCCCTTTTTACAACAGTGCAGGATATAAGGAGAAAAACAAACTTTAATATTGTCTCTCTGGTGATGTCTTGGGGCTGGTGATGCAGTGACATCATGTCGCAGTTTATAATTGTCTGTTCTTCCAGGGCACAAACACAGTCAACTCCTGTCCTGCATCTGGCTCGTGCACTGCGTCAGGGTGCCAGCGGCAGTCTGGATGAAAGCAGGGCAGATACTGAACAGTGACTACCTGCACATGTGGGCTGATCCAAGATACTTAGCGGGCCAGATGTGGCCTGCGGGCCATACATAGCCCGACCCTGCTGTAAGGGATTAGATTTCTCTATTGTAAAATTAGCGCTCTGACTTCTAAATATATATATATTTATTTTCAATCAATTTTCTGTATATGATCATAAAGAAAGCAGTCTTACCTAAGCAGAGCTGGGATTTTTACAAAAAAAATGTGTACTCATCTCGTCTGTCGCTCCCTTTGTCCCATGACATGGTCCATTGGAGCAGTCCCCTGTACCAGTGTTGTATCGGGTGGCGCTGGGACATGCTGAGGGGTGGGCGTCCCTGGCTGTCTGGAAGTAGTTGGAGTGGAGCTTCCGTGCACCTGTAAACCTACATGGCTCTGACAGACCACGGCATGGGACACCAGGAGCGCCAGATGAGGAGAGTACACATTAATTTTTTAAAACGCCCAGCCCAGCTCCAAGATTTTTTTTAACACTCAGACCATCCCTTTAACATCATTCATTGATAAGCTCAGTGTCGGACTGGCTCACCAGAGAATCCTCCAAATCCGTATAAGTAGACAAGCTGTAATATATAAATAGCATAATTAGCATAATTGAATTTGTATCTTTTGTAATGTTGTTTGCAGCCCAGATCCTGAGACTGTGGTTTGTATTCCCTGGGTGTTGCATTCAGTGTTTGTATGTGGATGCAGGCACTTTGCACATGCTGTACAATAATTATGGGGTTACTTTAACTAAATTAGAACAGGGGTGCACAATTTATATGGATCGAGGGCCAGATTGTTATGCCACTCAACTTCAAGGAGCTACACTGGTAAGCACTACTCTAGATCTGCCAACAACCACAATACAACTTAAAAAGTCACACCAAAGATAATAGTGGAGACCCTTCAGAGCAGAGAACGATAATGGAGACCACCACAGCAGTTAATAATGGAGATCACCCCAAATCAGATAATCATGGAGACCCTCCAGATGAGACAATAATAATGGGGGGCCCAGAACAGACAGTAATAATAATGGAGGCTTTAGAGCAAACAATAATAAAAATGGAGACCCCCAGAGCAGAAAATAATAAAAATGGATAACCTAAAGATGACAAATTCTTGAGACCCCGAGAGCTGACTAAAAATAGTGGAGACCCCAAGAGCTGACTGATAATAATGGATCCCCAGGGCAGATTAGTAATACTGGAGATGTCTAGAATTAAGACTACTAATAGTGGTGACCCCCCATATCTGAAAGTACTAATACTGCATTCCCTATGGTCAAGAGTACTAATATGGAGACCCCCAGAGCAGATAAAAAAAAATAAATAAATACTCACCTCTCCATGCTCCTCTTCTCCACTTCTCAGTGCCATACTTTATTTTCTAATGTGTGCACTGCCCTTCTCTGTGTCCTGACATTGGTTTTATTCTATGGCATCAGGCTCATGACCCAGAGTATGGCACAAGGAGCAGGAGAGGACCTGAAAGTACAGAACCCTTTTAATAAGTACTCAATCCTCCTGGATCCTCTCCTGCGCCGGGCACCACTCTTCTCTGTATCATGAAGCCAGCACATACTACCAGCATAAGGACAAAGAGAAGAGCAGCAGGAGAGGACTCGGAAGTGGTAAGTACTTTTCAGATGTACTCACTACCAATCAAGCTTCTGCATCAATAAGCGCATCCATCAGTGAAGGAAGTGCTCATTGGTCTCTGCAGGGCCCAAAGACTATACCCCGTCCTTTGGACTTCGTGTCCATCAAGACATCCATGTTTGGCTCATGATTTTTTATGGAATCTGTAATAGTGCCTCTGATGCTGGTTTGAACTATTTATCATTAATTCTAAGTTCTTCTCTCTTTTCCTGCAGAATAACATGCCTTTTTGGAGAATATCAAGTCATTCAGATCTTTTGGCTCTTCATCAAGCACTGGAACTAGAATATTTGTAACTATTTGCATCTTGGACGGCCTTTTTTAATATGTACATAAATATATATATATTTTAAGTACACACTGAATTTTTATGTGTGATTTAATGCCTCAGGCTTTTTACACACATTGACTGTCTTAAACAAAGGATAATCAACAATGACAATTGATGACAAAGAATTCAGTCTGCCAGATGAAGGAAAATGAAGATGCTGAGTGCTGCAGATTGACACTTAGTAACCTTGGACAGTTGAAAGCATCGGTCAATGGAAGACCGTGGTGAAGAACAGATGTGCAGAACTCTTGATGAATCTAGGCACATGTTTTCCGACCGAAAAAGGTGGTGTTCAACATTCCTCAATAATGGGATCTCATTCTCAGCACTGAGGTGTGAATCAGACATAAACCTACCTAACCCGGAAAATCTGAATATAGAATGCACTCCAACTATATGATGACAATCATGTCTAGACCTGTAATTTTGTGTAAATTATTGACAAAAAAAATAATAATTTACTGTGATTTTATTAGCAGCTGATTTTGAAAGTGGATGTAACGTTTTTATGTTTCTTTTTTTGTGGGGGAGGGAGGGTGGTTGGGAAGTAAGCGGTGAGATCTAAAAAGATTAACAAGCTGTCTCTTTTATAGGTTTGGCAATGAGAATGTGGATAATGATGTGTTGTGCCTTAAAGACAAGACAGTGTTTGCGTGTTACAATGTAATTTTGGTTAAGAGAAAGGTAGTTATATGAAATCTTCATTTGGGATGATTTCTTCATTCATGACCAAATTGATCTATGAACAGGCAAAAAGCTGCTGACAGCAGCTGGTATTTGTTGCAGGAATAAATAAAAAATACTAATATTATGTTTGCTCAGTCTTATTTCTATATATGATATTCAACCATTTCAGAGGCTAGACCTCCACTGCAAAACACTCAACCAATATTGTCAATAAACTTTACTCTCATGTTACTTTATATTTTCCCTTTGAAACAAAACTGCAAGCTGTGGTTGGACTGTAGGGAGTAGATGCTGGGCTATAAAGCCGCAGTCACACATTCCGCTAGCGATGTGTTCATATCGGAACACTAGTGCAGGGGGGACGTGCCTTGACCCGATCACTAGTGGCGGTTTAAAGGAAACCAACCACTTGAAGTGGCAGGTATAAGGGGGAACTACCGGCACCAGCCAGGTGAGTGGTGCGGAGCGGTATTTGTGAGTGTTTAAACCAGTATCGCGGTTTAAAACACTTTTTAAAACTTTATGGACGAAGCTGCTCGGTGCAGGGAGGTACGGCTCGGCGCACATGGTGCGCACCGTGCGCCGCGGCTCTCCTTCACTCCTATGTAGGCGCGGGTCATGGTCGCGCGCCTGTGCGCCGAGAGCGTAACTTCCTGCCGCGAAGCAGCGGTACTGCGGTTTAAAACACTAACAAAACTAAGCCCTGGCACCAGCTCACCCTGAGCTGGTGCTCGGTAGTTCCCTCTTATACCTGCCACTTCAAGTGGTAGGTTTCCTTTAAGTGTCCCATGGGCCTTGGGCTGTTCACACAACTAGGCCCCCCCCCAGCGTCCAAACCAATTTGTGCCAAGATGTTAGGACTTAATTACTACTCTATATACTCTACATCCTCTATATCATTAATCTTATACTGTTCATAAAGTTAAACAATCACCTTCAATCATGTTCTTATAACCCATCTAATTAGGAAAGCCGATCACATTCCCTGAATGAAACTGCATGAAACCCTTCACTTCGACTACCGTCCGGACAAGTTCCCCCAGGGAGTGTAGGAGATGTGGATGCTACCCCTGGCTGCCCCGGTCTCTGTGCTCTGCAGCTGAACTGCCCCTCATAGTGTGAATACTCACGTATGAGATAATGCTTCTAATTTTACCACAAAAAAAAACTGGAAAAAAGTTATTGATTTGAGTATAAGCCACAGGTTAGGAAATGCATCCGCTACTCCGCTAAAATGTCCAACAGCGGCCGCACCTCATTACTGAAAAGTCCACAGGAACCCCCTTCCTTTACAGAAACATCTACAGTAGAGCCCCCCTTTAATGAAATTTCCACCACAGAAGCCCTGCTATACTGAAATGTCCACAGCAGAGCCCCCCTTTTATGAAATTTCCACTGCAGATGCCACTCTTTACTAAAAAGTCCACAGGAGAATCCCCCCCCTTTCATCAAATGTCCACAACAGATGATCCTTTAATGAAATGTCTGCCAGATGTTACCTTTTAATGAAACGTCCACCTGAGATGCCCTCCTTTAATGCAATGTCAGCAGCAGATGCCCCCTTGAATGAAATGTCCACAGCAGATGCCCTTCTTTACTGAAATGTCCACCTCCAGATGCCTCCTTTAACAAAATGTCCACCCCTGATGGCCACCTTTAACTAAATGGCCACCATAGAAGGCCTCTTTTAATAAAATGTCCATCCTAGATAGCCCCCTTTAATAAAATGTCCACTCCAGGTGCCCCCTTTTAATGTATTGTCAACAGCAGGGCCCTCTTGAAAGAAAAAATCCCACGGTTCCATCTCCTACTTTTCCGACCCGGTCGCATTACTATGACGTGGCGGTGTCGCAGCAGCGTGGTGCCATAGGTTGAAGGGCCCACGCGGTACATAAACTGGGACGTCACCTGACCACGACACCGCCTCATCATAGTGATGCGCCTGGGCTGAAAGAGCAAAAGGGAGCCGCGGGGCCGGATAGAAGAAGCCGGAAGGTGAGCATAGATTTTTTTTTTCAGACTGATGGCAGATCTTCATATAGGGCCCGGGGTATGGGCGGGTGTGGGCCCCCCCAAGCCAAAGGCCCTGGGCAAGACACCTGAGCCTGCAAGACACCTGAGCCTGGTTAACAATCACATGTGTATCTTTGCATATGCAATTGGGCCGAGGCCAACCCCCCATGCGTTAGCATTGTGTCATTAACGCAACGCTAGCAGAACGTGTAACCATGGCCTAATAGTGCTATACAGCACGGATCAGATGCAGTGGAGATTCAGCCTAACAATAATACAAAATAAACAATATTTTGCTGATACTTCTGTTTAAGATTTTTTTAATTGGGCTTAAATGAAATCTACCATCATGGATCTACATGAGCAGAACTCCAGAAAAGAAGCTGCAAACTGAAGACAGAAGGGGAGGAGGGATATAAAGAGGCTACTGGGGCGTGGAGTAACCATAACTCCTGCTCCTGCTCCACGGTGCAGCTGCTCCACACCCCTGTAGCCCTGTAAGATAGTTTGTATATTTATATGATAGATGATTTCTAATGTTCGGGAGCACTAAACGATTAGCTTACAAATAGATTGGCTGCTGTACAATAGATGAACATGCCACTGGATCTACCTTATTACTACCAGCCTACCTGCACATAAACATGCTCTTCTAAGGCAATAACAATGGATCTGTAGTCTTTTTTGGAGTCTGTATTTCATCAGTCTGTAATCTGAAAAAAGAAAGAAAAAAAGAGGCAATGCTAGAATTGTGAACACCCTGAAATCAAAAAACAATGACAAAAAGACAAAAAATTTCAAAAAGCCTGTATATTAAAGTGTTTGCGCCAGTTTTCTGACTGACTTTGCACTGACAAGAATGTGCAAACTGCTTGCACATGTATTTATAAAGACTCTGCGCCAGTTTTGTGTCGCGGCTGCACTGTGTCCGACAAGACAGAAGAAATGTTCTCCTAAAGGGGCTGTTACTGCTTAGTCAGAGTTTGTGCCACATTTATTACTGACATGCCCCAAAATTCAGCAGCAAGAAAATATGCCTTCCCAAGCAGATGGTGCCAGATTAATGAAGACCATGCCCCAGATTTAATTAATCTGGCGTTCTCTCCACGGGTAAACTGCACAAAGCGGATACATCATGAGGCTCTGCCTGGCATGGAATTGCGATAAAAACCTGAAAACTTTCAATACTAAAAGTTGGCAGGCTATGGCTAGTGTGCAGGCGTGGGGCCTTAATGGTCCGCTTTGGCACACTCAGCACCTGGATGCACCCCTTCATGTCCCCTCCAAACGCACTGGAACTGTGAATCACAGCAGTTCATGTGGATATATACATGCCTCAATGGTCTGGAATACAGTATACTTCTATGTTTGCTCTTCTGGATGGGATTGATAGTTCCAGCTATATGAGCATGAACCCATCCTGCAGACATGGCTGCTAAGCAGGACATGGCCATTGAAAACTATAAAATGTAACAACAGGTACTGGGGATACTGAAAAGTCAATATATTGAGAATTAGGCAAAATTGGTAATAGGTGTATATTACAAACATGTTCAAAATGCTATTCTCTAATGACGGAGGTCCATTATTGTTAGCAGATAACCACTTGAAGGACATGAAGATGTGTAAAAGATAACGAAGAAGCAATTGAAAGAGCTGAACAAACAAGGTGGGAGCCCCTGTAGGGCTGTCTCCCAGAAACCCACAATCATTGTGTGACACAAGTAGTGATTACTCTCAAAAAGCATACATGACTCTCATATGGAAATGGTTACGAATGCTGCAAGCCACACTACGCCGCACTTTCGTTGGGTTTCCCGAATATTTCCGCTTTGCACCGAATTGCCCCGGGATTTTGGCACACGCGATTGGATTTTGGCGCATTGGTGCCAACACAGAAATATTTTTATATAAAATATGGGCATTAGTACTACTGGCCCAAGACAAGAGGCGGTGCATATGCAAGCACCTTATTGTCACTGCACTTTTATCTTCTCATACATGCATGTTCTCTTGTGGTTTATAGTATTCAATGCCGTTTTCTTTATTATCTCTATCAATTTATCTATTAATTCACATACACTTTCCACATGAGGGTGCATTCACACGTGGTGTTGATATAGCGTTACCAATTACATGCATTAAGATTATATTTTTGTAAACGCAATGTTAACAGCAATTAAATCCTCTTCTCAGCAGTTGTGTTTTTTCCACTGCTTTTTTTTGTCACTTTATTTTTATTGTTTTTAGAATTTAACAAACATGTATGCATTACCATATGATTATATCTTAGTAGTACATATTATCACGCTTATATTGTTATAGCTTTAGTAATACGTATTACATTATACAGGGTATAAGTATATCAAATCCAAATGACATAAATTATAACTATATTCACAAAACGATTATGAATATTAAGTAAATTTTATTATTTTTCACAAAAAGATAGTAATAACAAACTTACATAAAGAGGTAGTCATACAATGGGAACACTTAGTTAAAAATAGTGCATAGCCACATGCTGAACAAGCAAAATACCAAGGAAAAGAGAAACTTCAGTATGGAGTCCATAACATAGTACCGTATATACTCGAGTATAAGCCGACCCGAGTATAAGCCGAGACCCCTAATTTTACCACCGAAAACTGGGAAAACCTATTGACTCGAGTATAAGCCGAGGGTGTAGTATACAGCCAGCCCCTCCCCAGCGCATAAAAAGTAAAAAACTTAATACTCACCCCCGAACCCTGGCGGTGGCTCCTGGGAGCTTTTGTCTTCTTTCTTCTCTAGCCGTATTAATGTATTTATTTTTATCACTGACTCGTGTATAAGCCGAGGCGAGGTTTTTCAGCACATTTTTTGTGCTGAAAATCTCGGCTTATACACGAGTATATACGGTAACTTAAAACAAGGAACAGGTGAATATAAGCCTTAGCATTAAAATCGGCAGCTTCAATAAGTACTAGAAATCATTACCATACCAGGATGCAAGGTTTGCACTGTGCAGCCCCCAACACGTGTTTCGCCCACTGGCTTTCTCAAGGGGAGTGTCAGATGCAAGAGAGTCATAGGTTATATATCGCCATGAACCAATCTAGTTTCATATTGGTTCATAGCGATATATAACCCATTGGTTCATAGCGATATATTGAAAACCCACATGGGGTAATACCCTATTCAGGGCAGAAAGTTGTCATCCTAAACACATCCAGTATTAAAGTAGTTCTATTCTTATACATAGGGGGCAGTATTATAGTAGTTATATTTTTGTACATAGGGGGCAATATTATAGTAGTTATATTATTGTACATAGGGGGCAGTATTATAGTAGTTATATTCCTGTACATAGGGGGCAGTATTATAGTAGTTATATTCTTGTACATAGGGGGCAGTATTATAGTAGTTATATTCTTGTACATAGTGGGCAGTATCATAGTAGTTATATTCCTGTACATAGGGGGCAGTATTATAGTAGTTATATTCTTGTACATAGGGGGCAGTCGCAAAAACCCCATCGTCGCCTCCACGATCCTCCACAGCATCCACCAGCGTTCAGCTCTCCATACCCCAGACGCTGGAGCGGAAACGCAAATATAGTGCAACCCACCCGCACGCCCAAGCCCTTAATGTGCACATCTCCAGATTGCTTAGCCTGGAGATGCTGCCCTATAGGCTAGTAGAGACCGAGGCCTTTCGCAACCTCATGGCGGCGGCCGCCCCTCGGTATTCGGTCCCCAGCCGCCACTACTTTTCCCCGATGTGCCGTCCCAGCCCTGCACCAGCACGTGTCAGACAACATCATCCGTGCCCTGACCAACGCCGTTTCTGACAAGGTCCACCTAGTTCCGTGGGCCACAGCACTATATTCCCCCCCTTATCTGCCTCTTTGATCAGAAAGGAGGTGTTACCTTTTAGTTTCTTTATCGCTTGTCTTTCTTCTTTCGACAGGTTTTCCCCACTTCTTGTGTCTACTCGCAGGTGCTCAATATCCATGGTGACCCTGTCAAAAAAGATCTGTAGGGCAGGCACTAGATTAAGATTTGGTGTTAATTGAGTTGGATTCCTCAGGGGGCAGGTTCTTCTACCTTTTTGGTTGGGAGCCTCCTTTTTTTGCAAGAGATCCCGAAGGTCACCCATTGTTTGTCGATCGTTCGGGGGGGGGGGGGCACTATCTAATATGGAGGGTTGATGGTATATAAATTTAAAAGCCAACTGTCTGCAGAATAGGAAGACATCCTTGATAAGCTCAAATTTATCAAGTCTTTGCATTGGTGCAAATGTTAAACCTCTCCTCAACACCGATGCTTCCACACTAGAGAGAGAGTAATCCGATAAGTTAATGATTTGTAACTTACTTCCTCCATCCTTGTCCTGCTGCCCCAGTCCTATTGTTTCTTGGCTCTCTGTGTATGTTGTTGTTTGCCTCTCTTGTAGGCAGGGGACCTCTCCATGTGTCTTAAGCCTCTTTTTCTGAGGTTCGGCGGGTCGTTTTTTTCCCCTGTCTGACCTTCCTTTGTCGCTGGTTTCTGAGGATAAAAAATCCTCACTGGAGGAGGGTTCAGAGGACGGTGTATTTTTATTGTTGTTACTCTTAAAGTTGAATCTCCGATTGCCCCTGTGCGTCCACCTGTATGCCGTGCCTTTATCAAAGTCATTTTTATCCCAACGTAGTTTATCTCTTTTAACCTGTATTATTTCTTTCTCAAGATTTTCAATATTTTCCTTTAATTGTGCCTGAAAGGGCTGAACCAAAGTGACCTGGTCAAAACCACTCAGTCTGCTTTCCAATTTTCTTATGGTATCCCTAGTTATAGTCAGTAGTTCCTTGTCAAGAGTGAGTAAAATATGTGTAAGGATATTAGAACACTGTAGGAGACCTTTTTCCCAAATATTTTTAAAAGTTTCATCAGGTTCCCACGGAGGGAAGATCTGGACCCTCAACCCGCGAGGTGCTATATTCAAACGGATATATTCCTCCAAACTTCTAATATTCCAATGAACCTTAGTCAAGGTTTTATGTGCCTCAGTCAATTCCCTGGTGATCAACCTAAACTCATTATCACCTGTCTGTAAATCCGTGGCCGTGTCCAACAAGGACCCTGTTTGACTAGACCAAAGGGACTCCCGAGAATTCAAGTCCATCTTAACTATACAATCAATTAAGTCCCAAGTGGGAAGATTAAGGTGTGCTTATAGCCAACAGAAAGAAAACCGCATGGACAGAGCGGTAATCGACAACACTACTTCCCAAACAATGAAGAGGGTAGCACAACCAATAGTACAAATGAGCTGGTGCATGCAAAAGATGGCAAAAGAAGATTTTTTTTAGTATAGGATGTTTTATTTTTTTTTTATAAATGAATGAAAACATTATAAAACTTATACGAATTTAGTATCGTCTTGATCGTACCAACCCAAAGAATAAAGGAGACTTATCATGAGAACTGGATATCATGAGATAATTGGAAAAGGGCTATGGAAAGTCTTTCATTACTATGTGAAGCTAGTTTGTTTTATAGAGCTGACCGGTGTCCTTTAAAAGGGTTTTCCCATGAAAGAAAATTCTCAAATTTCAATCCCCTAGTGATGTTTACAAAATAAAGATAATTTTTAACCCCAACATCACTGGAAAAATCAGCCAGTAGCTAAAGTGGATCCCTGCCATATTTCATGAGCTGGGCTGGATCCGTAACCTTGGCGGGGTCCATGGCCGGATCTTACTGTCACACTCCAGGGAGTGTGGAATGTCTCTTTGGGAAGAGTCTGTGGACCCTCTGGACCACCTCGAGGGTTGGTATGAGACCTGTGGTGGCAGCCAAGGTAACAAATGCAGGAAACAGTCAGAGCCTGGGAAGAGAGCAGGAACATAGAGGAACACTGGTAACACTGGTACAGACTGAAGTCACCGCTGGGATGGAACCCTGGAAGACACAGCAGGGGCACAGGTTGGCAGGAGTACAGGATGGCTGGAAGTCACAGTGGAATTCACAGCAGGAGCACAGGATGGCAGGAGGACACCACTGGGCTGGAACCCTGGAAGGCACAGCAGGAGCACAGGTTGGCCGGAGCACAGGAGCACGGGAACGGAGCACAGGAACAGACCACAGGAACGGACCACAGGAACGGACCACAGAAACGGACACCAGGATACACAGGAACGTAACACAGGATACACTGGAACGGACCACAGGATACACTGGAACAGACAACAGGATACACTGGAACGGACAACAGGATACACTGGAATGGACCACTGGATACACAGGAACGGACCACAAGATACACATGAACGGACCACAGGATACACAGGAACGAACCACAGGATACACAGGAACAGAGCTCAGGATACACAGGAACGGACCTCAGGATACACGACCTGGAAAGCATGGTAAACGTGCTGGAGACACACAGGAGGCTTTCACTTCAGGGGGGTTTACTTGAAGATCCGGCAAGGAATCCTGGGAGCCGCCGGATTATATAGCAGAGCCAGAAATCCCAGCACCAATCAGGAGGACGCTGGCCCTTTAGATCCTGAAGAGCCGGTGCGCGTGTGCCCTACCAGTGGGAGAATGCGGCCTAGTCGGTAAGCAGGAGCATTGGAGATGTGAGTATGGTCTGGAGGGTTGCCGCGCCACATAGAAGGGCATGGATGTACTTCTTATATGTGGGAAAATAAACCATTTGACCTAAACTTACTAACATCCTTGTTCTTTGTTATTTCTGATTTGTTATCCATGAAATTTCCATTTCCTTTATTTTTGCATTGCATTTGCATTGTTTATTGTAACCTGATGCACTCTCCTGGTGACACTCGACTGCTGTTATCTGGCCAGGTTTTACTTTGTACATTCTCCAGTATGTTTCTGAATTGAGTTTTATCCTCAATTATCTCATTATTTATTTGAATCCCATTATGATATCTGAAGTTCTGCTACTAGATTTAGACTCTAATGTGTCTTGTAACTAGGTAGGAGTCATCATTAGAAGTTCAGCCTCTGGAGTTTTTCCCTTATCTTGAAGAAATAGCCTCAGCGCTGGGTTAGAGCTGCATCCTCTTCACTGATTTTTCCTCATAGTAGTCATTGGCCTCCATAAAACTACAGCACAGTATCATTCAAGAAATTGGGTCGTCTGCAGATGCCTAAACATTCAGGTACCGGGAGCATAGTTGTACTGTATGACTGCTGTGGCTGCTTTATGTACAGGATTAATGGGGAATCCCAGATATCTGTCTTGCTATTTGGGAATATCCCTTAGCGTCTGCTGGTGACTGTTAGAAGGATAGGTGCAGTGCTGGGCATTAGAAGAGTGACTTAAACTACTACAGCTGCCATTTTATTTAGGGCACAATCTGGTTTGAAATTGAAAAATTCCTACGCTGATCTGCGCCGTTGTTGTCATCTCATGCATGTCAAGCCACCTGATTGCATCTTGGGGGGTGCCCAGAGCAACAACACGCAGGCGGGCCGGATACATCATGGAGTAGGAGACTTGTAAATTTCGCAGACATCTCTTAACGACCCGGCCTTTTTTGTTTATTCATTTCAATTTTTCACTTTCCACCTATAAAAATCTATAACTTTTTTATTTTTCCATGTACAGAGCTCTGTTTGGGCTTGTTTTCTGCGTAACAAATTGCACTTCATAGTGACGCTATTTAATATTCCATGCCGTGTACTGGGAAGCAGGAAAAAAATTCCAAATGCAGTGAAAATGGTGAAAAAACGCATTTGCGCCGTTTTCTTGTGGGCTTGGATTTTACAGCTTTACGCCCCAAATGACACGTCTACTTTTTTCTTTGGGTCGGTATGATTACGGGAAACCAAATTTTTTATAAGTTTTATAATGTTTTCATACATTTACAAAAATTAAAACCTCCTGTACAAAAAAAATTTTTTTTTTGATTTGGCCATTTCTGGCGCTTATAACTTTTTCATACTTCGGTTTATGGAGCTGTGGGTTGTGTCATTTTTTACGGCTTTTGATGTTGTTTTCGTTGCTTTCAATTTTAGGACTGTGCGATCTTTTGATCACTTTTTATAGATTTTTTTATATTTTTCAAAATGGCAAAAAAGTGCCATTTTTTTACTTATGGCGCTATTTTCCGTTACGGGGTAAAACGCAGTAAAAAAACTTTATAATATTTTGATAGATCGGGCATTTTCGGACGTGGTGATACCTAATGTGTTTATGATGTTTACTGTTAAGTAATATTTATATCAGTTCTAGGGAAAGGGGGGGTGAAAGCCTTGATCACATGCTAAGGTTACATTTTAACCAGAACGGAATCAAATCCAAACTAAATAACCACATCGAGTGGTGCTACACACATGAAAAAATAATAAATGTGGATACTGAGAACAAAGCCATGTGTCAAGTAGCTAAGAAAAAATAGAGCCACAAAAATGATAAGGTGTATGGAGGGTCTTAGTTATGAGGAAAGATTAAAACAAGTAGATTTATTTAGTCTGGAAAAGAGACGACTACGAGGGAACATGATTAATTTATTTAAATATATGAATGGTCCATACAAAAAATATGGTGGTAAGTTGTTTCAGGGCTTTTTACAATGAGAACTGTCAATCTGTGGAATAGCCTGCCTCAGGTGCTTATCACAGCAGGGACAGCAGAGAGCTTCAAGAAGGGTCTAGATGCCTTTTTACACCTAAATAACATTGATTGTTATGTTATATAGAATTATTTCCCCTAAATCCCTTCCTCATCCAATCACTTCCCTTCCTTGGTTGAACTTGATGGACAAGTGTCTTTTTTTCAACTGTATAAACTATGATGAATCTGATGACAATATGTATTCTTGTAATGCTTGTTTCTTGTGTTCTTGTCTTAAAACTCTATAGGGTGATTTATCAATATACATTTCATGCTATGCAGCCTAGACCTAAATAACCACATATATTCCAGCCTAAAATGTGATCATGTGCAGTTCAGTAAATGTTAAGAAAGTTTTACAGTTGTGATGGGGGTTCGCGATGGGCGCCAATATGGCACCAACATATGCAAACATTGTAATAAGAGTGTTGGAGGAAGACATCATCTATCCCTCCCCACTTTTCAGACACTATTTGAGGTGGTGGAGGTATATAAATGACGTCTTATCATAGTATCATAGTATATAAGGCTGGAAGGAGACGCAAGTCCATCAAGTCCAACCTTTAAGAATTAAATAAATGTTTTATCCCCAGGACTGGCACCAGACAAGAACTTAAATTATTCCATATCTTTGTAAACACGATAGATGACACAATTAAGTTTACGGTGATTGCCTCAGAGACTGATTTACAGTTTTTAGACATTTCAGTGTCTGTTCTTGGGGATCAAATTGACTGATATCTTCTCTAAACCAACAAATAGAAATACATAAGTTCGATATCAGAGCAGCCATCCACGGATGACTATTAAGTCTTTTACCATATAGTCAACTACTTAGAGTAAAAAGGATAACCAGTGAACTACAAAAATTCCAAAACAATCTGGTGGTTATGGCTAAAAACCTGGTGGTTATGAGTCCTCTCCATAGCCGGTAAGTCTTTGCTGCATATTGCAGCAAAGACTTACCGGAAACACCCGCGATCGGTGCAGGCAAAGCTGCTGGCAGCCTCAAAAAGATGATGTGCTGATAGCACATTGTAATGAATGAGGAGGAAAATCCCCATATACTGCCATACTGTATCGATGTATCTGCCATATTGGAAGACCGAATCCAAAAACGTATTGGTGTCCCAGTATAAACTAATTTCTTCCCAACATGCCATCACTAAGTTGGCTAAGGAAGGAGAATATTTGGCTCCCATTGGGGAGTGTCATGAGGTGCCAAAATACTTCTTTCATGAAACTTTGTAAATGTTCACTGAATGTACTGTACTTCTTGATGAGCTGGTTCATGGCTACTAGGGCTATATGATGCGGAATTGATGTATATAATGCTGTTACATCACAGCTAAGCCATGTGTAAGTAATAGTTTGGAGTGCTTTAAGTATGTCCCCCATGTCTTTCAAATATCCTGGGGTTCTAACAGCTAATGGTTGGAGTAAAGAATCCATCCATTCGCTTAGACGTTCATTCAATGATCCTATGCACAATACTATTGGGCGCATCGGTGGTGGATTGTTACCTTTGTGTACTTTAGGTAGGGCATATAGGAATGGTACGGTGGGATTGCTGATGTTAAGATAATCATATTGTTTTTTTGCTCAGCACTCCTAAACTGAGGCCATCATCCAAGATGTCTATAAATGTTTTCTGGAAATTTTTTGTGGGGTTAGAAGGCAGGGGTCTATATGTGGTATTATCTGTTACCATTTGTTGTACCCATGTATTATATTGTTGTGTTTCCATTACTACTATAGTACCACCTTATCTGCCCTTCTGCCCTTCTTGATTATTTTTGAGTTCTTTGTCCTGCTTATATGTAAGATTACGTGGTTTATAATTTTTGGAATGGTCTGCTAACGGTTTTAGTTCCCTTTCTATTAGTTCTTGAAAGGTGGTCATGGCTTTAGCTCCTGATTTTTTAGGGTAAAATGATGAATTCTTGAATTAAGTCAACAAATGTGACATCTGTATGTCACTACTATGAGTTTTCTCTTTATCTAATTCCATTAAATCTATTAGCGTTTTCTGCTCAACCCAGGTTTAATCCTTGGAATATGTTATCTTTGGTATTGTCCCTTGACTGTTCCATTTCTGATTGTTCCTGTTAAAGAAAATGTCTTCTTAATGTAAGTCCTCGTATGAATTTATTTATGTCCAACAGTTTTGAGAACAGATCGAAAGCTTTTTCAAGTACCAAACTTAATCCTAGTTTTAGGACTTCTATCTGTTCACTTGTAAGTAACGTTAATGTTCCTGAATACTATAATCCACCATTAATGTCATACAGAAATGCACAGAAAATTGTGAAAGCTAATATCGGACCACTCAGAACCAGTAGACAAACAGGGATACTGGGTCAATTGAAAAAAGCTGTTTTCCATGCTGCAAATGCATCAATTGTAAATATATGACAAAAGGATCCTTCTTTGTACATAACAACAAATGTTATGACATAGTACATTATTTAACATGTGATAGTTCATTTGTTATTTATGTGTTAAGTTGTCCTCTTGGGTTATTTTACGTTGGAGTTTAAAACACGTAACCAACACATATATACGATACGTTCTAACTGCAAGGACCTCCCAGTGCAAAAACATTTTGCTGAAGCAGGACACCTTGAAAAACACCTCAGTTTCCGCTAAATAGACAACGTACCCCCGCTTCGACGTGGGGGGACAGGAAAGGGGAATTGAAAAGACGAGAGTTGCAATGGATCTATACATTGGAGACATTGAGACCAAGAGGTCTTAATGTAGACTTCAAATTATGGACACTTTAGAAACGGTTATAATCTAATTCCTTTTTCGCTGATATCAGTAGTTGAGTAATGAGTAACCTTTTGTGATAACATGATAGTAATATACCAATTTTTCTTACAGACAATACAAGCAGGCCTAGAGCAGATGGACTGGCCTGCCAGGGACAAAGGTGAAACCCCAGTGGGCCTTATCATAAGTAACCAATTCTACTGCCTGTGTCTGGGCAGGCACATTGAGTGAGGTGGAGGAGGGGGCAGCAGGGGGACTATGACGTCCTGCAGGAGGGAGTGACAGGTCTCTGCACTTCCCAAGCAGGCTGGGGCAGTGAGAGTAGTAACGTGTGACCGCAGCAGCTCAGTGTACCAGCATACCCCGCGTACATGTGACCGCAGCCTCAGTATACCAGTATACCCCGCGTTACGTGCGTGTGACGCAGCTCAGTATTACCAGCATATCCTGCGTAACTGTGGAGCAGCAGCGTCAGTATTACCAGCATACCCCAGAATTACGTGTGACCGCAGCCTCAGTATCACATGCATACCCCGCGTAATGTGACCGCAGCCTCAGTATACCAGTATACCCTGCATTACGTGTGACCGCAGCCTCCGTAGTAAGAGTATACCCGCGTTACATGTCGACGCAGCACTCAGGATACCAGGATATATACCCGCGCGTGTGACGCAGCTCAGTATTACCAGGCACCGTGATGGTGACGCAGCCTCAGTATTACGTATACCCCGCGTTACATGTGACCGCACCTCAGTATTCACAGGTTATACCCGCGGTTACGTGTGACCGCAGCCTCAGTATTACCAGCCTATCCTGCGTATGTTGACCGCAGCACCTCAGTATTACAGCTACCCCGCCTTAGTGTGACCGCAGCCTCAGTTTACCAGTATCCCCGCGTTATGTGTGACGCAGCCTCAGTATTATCAGTATACCCGCGTTATGTGTGACCGCAGCCTCAGTATTACCGCAATACCCGCGGTACGGTGACCGCAGCCTCAGTTTACCAGCATACCCCGCGTTAGTGTGGACCGCAGCCTCAGTATTACCAGATACCCTGCGTTACGTGTGACCGCAGCCTCAGTATTACCAGCATACCCTGCGTTACTGTGACCGCAGCCTCAGGATTATCAGGTATACCTGCGTTAACGTGTGACCGCAGCTCCAGTATATCAGATACTGCGCGTTAACGTGACCGCTGCCTCAGTCTACCAGATACCCCGCGTTTGATGGTGACCGCAGCCTCAGATATATCAGTATCCTGCGTTATGGGTGACCGCGCCTCAGTATTACCAGCCATACCCCGCGTTACGTGTGACGCGCCTACAGCTACCCATATACAGCCAATCAAACCCTCGTTTACGTGGGACCGCAGCCTCAGTATTACCAGCATACCCTGCGTTACATGTGACCGCCTCAGTATTATCAGTATACCCTGCGTTCGTGTGACCGCAAGCCTCAGTATTATCAGTATTACGTGCCGGGACGTGTGACCGCTGCCTCAGTATTACCAGACCCCCTACCCCGCGTTACGTGTGGATGCAGCCTCAGTATTCCAGAATACCCCGCGTTACGTGTGACCGCAGCCTCAGTACCAGCATACCAGCGTTACATGTGACCGCAGCACCTCAGTATTACCAGCATACCCCGCGTTACGTGTGACCGCAGACCGGTATTACCAGCATACCCTGCGTACGTGTGACCCCAGCGCGGTATTATCAGTACATCCCGGTTACGTGTGACCGCAGCCTCAGTTTTACCAACAACCCCCCCCCCACCCATCATGATGTCATTGCAGATTCATCACCATTTCAATGCACAAACATTTGAATAAAGATGATGAAAAAGTTCTTCACTTCACAAACTGATATCAATGAAAAACTTCAGCTCCGTAACATTAAAGTTTAAAAAAGAGGTGTGTGAAACCGAGCCTGTAATAAAAACAATACAACTTTTTTGTCATTTATACCACATTTGGAATTTTTCACCAGCTTCCTAGTACAATGCACGGAATATTAACCCTTAAAGGGTTAAAGAACCAGACCATTTTCATCTTTGATTTTCCATTTTTACCTCGTGTCTTAAAAATCCATACGTGTTACTTCTATGTACAGAGCGTATGAGGCTTGTTTTCTGCTAGCAATTGTACTTCTAGTGATGGTATTTAATATCTATGCCATGTACTGGAAAGCAGGAAAAAATCCCAATGGGGTGGTAAAATTGACAAAAAAAACATACTGGTGCCATTTTGTGGGTAAACGTATGTATGACTTTCAACTGTATGCTCCAAATCATACATCCCCTTAATTTCTTGGGTAAAGGTGTTCACGCAGGACACCAAATCTAAAGCCTTTATTCAGTTTTTATATAAAAAATGAACCTTTGGTACAAAAAAAAAAATGTCTTAAAAGGGGTTTTCCCACAAAGACAAGTTAGACCCTATCCACGGGATAGGGCATAACTTACTGATCATCGGGGTGCAGATTGTAAAAACGAGGGGTCCCACTGACCTTTTTTTACTGTATTTGCAGACCATACGGGCTTCTCGTTCCTACCAATTACAGCAATATAGCTGCATCGCAATATGTTGCCACCTGGATGAAAGCCTGTATGCAAATGAGCCTGCGCAAGTGTAGTGTGCAGAAAGCCTGGGCTGCGTTCACACATTCAAAAAGAAGAGGAACAGATCGTCTTTCCAAAGCGTTCAAAAAGCAACAAAAACGCAATGTGTGAACATGGCCACAGGCTGCATTCACACCTTGCATTTGCAGCACATTCAGAAACGCATTGAAAATATACATGGGGGTGGCTCGCACATATTGATGAAGCAGCTGGTGGGCCCCCAGAATTAATTTCACTGGTGGGCCCTTGGCACCCCAGTCCGACCCTGCCAAGATGTCTCCCCGTGGAAGCTCCCCTCAATTGGCAACAAATTATGTTGTTTATATATATTTTTTTGCACGTTTGGAACTGCACCGTACATTATGTTTATGTTGAGGCTACTTTCCAAATAATAGTCGTATGGTAGGGATTATGAGGAGACTCTAGTCGGGGACTATAATGTATTATTATATGTGTGACGTATAGGTTGGGAGGTGAAAAAGATGTTTTTCACGTTTATTATTAGGGGTATATTTGGTGATGGTTTCCCTGGGAAGGGTTAACCATTTTTTCTCCCAGCATCTTGTCCCGTATAAAGGCTGAGTTTCTGTGTATTAAGATCACATGGTTACGTAAAGTAAGTTTATTAATCAATTAGGATATTGTCTGTCATATCCATATAGAGATTTGTTATTCTACACATATTATTTGTTGCAATCAATAAGCGATAGATATTTAAATGGATATATTACCATTTTTGGTTGCCATGACGCCTGACACGCGGGCTGGAAATTGCCGCACATGTGCAATGATCCTTAGATGGCTTGCTTTCCACTGTGCGTTCCAAGCAATCGCAGTTTATTTTTTGCACTGCTGCCAATTTGGATACAGATCTTTTAAACGCATTGTATGTATATACTTTATAATTAATGTGCACAATTGTTATATGTAAATGAAATTGACAAACTTTCATGTATAGTATGACAAATATGTAAATTTGGTGGGCATGTTTTATTGGATCATGTGACCACACTTATATATATATATATATATACACTCACCGGCCACTTTATTAGGTACACCTGTCCAACTGCTCGTTAACACTTAATTTCTAATCAACCAATCACATGGCAGCAACTCACTGCATTTAGGCATGTAGACATGGTCAAGACAATCTCCTGCAGTTGAAACCGAGCATCAGTATGGGGAAGAAAGGTGATTTGAGGCCTTTGAACATGGCATGGTTGTTGGTGCCAGAAGGGCTGGTCTGAGTATTTCAGAAACTGCTGATCTACTGGGATTTTCACGCACAACCATCTCTAGGGTTTACAGAGAATGGTCCAAAAAAGAAGCATCATGGATGTGCAGCCGACAAATCTGCGGCAACTGTGTGATGCCATCATGTCAATATGGACCAAAATCTCTGAGGAATGCTTCCAGCACCTTGTTGAATCTATGCCATGAAGAATTGAGGCAGTTCTGAAGGCAAAAGGGGGTCCAACCCGTAACTAGGATGGTGTACCTAATAAAGTGGCCGGTGAGTGTATATATATATATATATTTTGTTTATGTACTAGTGTAGGGAAAGATGAAGGAAAGATTAAGTGCAGTTGTTTGGGCTTCCAGCACCTTTTTGAATCTATGCCACGAAGAATTGAGGCAGTTCTGAAGGCAAAAGGGGGTCAAACCCGTTACTAGCATGGTGTACCTAATAAAGTGGCCGGTGAGTGTATATCCCACATTTTCAGTGTTTAGATTGAAAACGGCTTGAAAAAGGCTCTTACAGGGCCAAAACATTGCTATTGTTACTCTCTGTCGAAAAAAGAAGATAATACTTTTTTCACTTTAATTGGAGTGCTGTCCATATCTATCTTTCTATTTATCTGTCTGTCTGTCTTTCTATCTATCTATCTGGCATCTGAAATAAAGATCACCCTGAATTAATTCACAAACTGGAGTGCTGCTGCCTTTCCTGAATATATCTATCTGGCAGTTACTATCTGTCCCGATTAACTTCAATGCAAAAGATAACTTAATGTCATTTGTTATGGTCAGCTAGGCATCGTCCATCATGAATCACTTTTTTTAACAGAAAAGTACTTCAAGCTCCATCATTTGCAGTCCAAAAAACGGAAGAAAAATGATCCGTTAACTTTACTTTTTTGAGCAGAAACTAAAAACAGAAATCTGAACAGTTGTGTTAGTTTAGCTTAAGAGAATACAAAATACTAAAAAAAATAAGCTATATTTTCAGAATTCATACAGCATAAATTTTCTTTATTTTGACTTTTTCTCAGCTCCAGTTTCTGAATATTGCAATACATCATTTTTATAATTAATATTTAACATGTTGAGAATTTGGATACCATTTACATACAATAATTTGGTGTATTACTGGAGGTAAACTGAGAACTTATAAAGATTCTGTCATAGTGTAGTGATTTTGTAATAATTTGTACCAACAGACTTGCGACTAGCCAACTCTGAAGATGGTGTATCATAAGTTAAGGTTTATTGTTGTGTGTTCTTTCATGTTGTTTCCATGTATTTTTTTAATCTACCGTATTTTTTTAATCTACTGTATACATGAGGGGCAGGCTGGCAGGCTGTATACATGAGGGGCAGGCTGGCTGGCTGTATACATGAGGGGCAGGCTGGCTGGCTGTATACATGAGGGGCAGGCTGGATGGCTGTATGTTAACCAATTCTATTTTGTTTTAGCTTAGAGCAGTTATTTACTATCCAGGGCAATGCCGGGAGCTACAGCTAGTATGTATATTTCTGGCAATATTCACATGTTAAATTACTCCAGCAGAGCAAATTTGACCTTCTAAAAATGTTCTGATTGTTCTAAAGCTAATGTTTTAGTTTCCCTGGTTTAAACCACATCACATTCAACAAAACGTCATATTGAACAAATGGGACAGCAATAATGAAATTAGACCTAATGTATTAACCATTCTACATTTTTAAAACTTGTTTTTATATTTGGGGAGATTTGCTTCTCTGAATCACTGAATGGAAATTTCATTGAATTTCATTCCTGCATTATAATTTCCACAAAAAAAAGAAAAAAAACTGCACAATTTCTACTTTGAATCGACTCATTTGGTGCATTTGCCACTATAAAAGATAATATTTCATTTGGAGGGAGACCCTTGAAACTTTATAGCATTACAGTGTACTGAGTATATTGTACTTTGCAAACAGTAGGGGGTGCAATTGTCCTAGCCATTGTGTGATAATAGACCTTGCTCTTTTTACAAAATCACTACACTATGACAGAATCTTTATAAGTTCTCAGTTTCCCTCCAGTAATACATCAAATTATTGTATGTAAATGGTATCCAAATTCTCAACATGGTAAATATTAATTATAAAAGTGATGCATTGCAATATTCAGAAACTGGAGGTAAGAAAATGTCAAAATAAAGAAAACTTATGCTGTATGAATTCTGAAAATATAGCTTATTTTTTTAGTATTTTGTATTCTCTTAAGCTAAACTAACACAACTGTTCAGATTTCTGTTTGTAGTTTCTGCTCAAAAAAGTAAATTGAACGGATCATTTTTCTTCCGTTTTTTGGACTGCAAATGATGGAGCTTGAAGTACTTTTCTGTTAAAAAAAAAGTGATTCATGATGGACGATGCCTAGCTGACCATAACAAATGACATTAAGTTATCTTTTGCATTGAAGTTAATCGGTACAGATAGTAACTGCCAGATAGATATATTCAGGAAAGGCAGCAGCACTCCAGTTTGTGAATTAATTCTGGGTGATCTTTATTTCAGATGCCAGATAGATAGAAAGACAGACAGACAGATAAATAGAAAGATAGATATGGGCAGCACTCCAATTAAAGTGAAAAAGTATTATCTTCTTTTTTCGACAGAGAGTAACAATAGCAATGTTTTGGCCCTGTAAGAGCCTTTTTCAAGCCTTTTTCAATCTAAACACTGAAAATGGGGGATATACTGTATATATATATATATATATATATATATATATATATATATATAAGTGTGGTCACATGACCCACTAAAACATGCCCACCAAATTTACATATTTGTCATACTATACATAAAAGTTTGTCAAATTAATTTACATATAACAATTGTGCACATTAATTATAATGTATAT
>CM033643.1:138491676-138508748 GCA_019512145.1 Engystomops pustulosus
ATTATTACTTTATTATTCATTTTGTTACAAACATTTTGTTTTTATTATGTTTTTAAGGCTTATCTTCTGTATACTATGGTGCAGAAGTCGAGTTAACCCTGTTACAAGTGTCTTAGATGCTTGTACAGGCAATCAGGCTATCAGCACATTGTACTGAATGGGGAGGAAAATCCACATACCGTATATACTCGAGTATAAGCCGACCCGAATATAAGCCGAGGTACCCACTTTTACCACAAAAAAACTGGGAAAACATATTGACTCGAGTATAAGCCGAGGGTTGGAAATGCCACAGCTACTGGTGTCTGGTGGAGGTGTTTTATGGCAACAGCAGTGGTCTTATGACCTACTTCTTCATCACTCTGCATAATAAATATATTCCCCTTTCTCATCTAATAGATCAGCTTTCCTAGACTGTCACAGACAGAATATATATATAGGAATTATATTTACTTTGCAGAGTGATGCAGAAGCAGGACATTAAACACCTCAACCAGACACTCTATGGTCACACTGCTAGCCCCCCTCCCGCACGGTACATATTTTACCTATACAGTATGCAGCCTTGTGAAGCGCGATAGTCTCCAACTCCTCCAAGCCCACGGTGCATCCATACAGTATGCAGCCGCGGGACTGACAGCCCCCGAACCTCCCTCTCACCCAGGAGCCGCGGCTGCATACTTCATCCATACAGTATGCAGCCGCGGGACTGACAGCCCCCGAACCTCCCTCCCACCCAGGAGCCGCGGCTGCATACTTCATCCATACAGTATGCAGCCGCGGGACTGACAGCTCCCGAACCTCTCTCCCACCCAGGAGCCGCGGCTGCATACTTCATCCATACAGTATGCAGCCGCGGTACTGACAGCCCCCGAACCTCTCTCCCACCCAGGAGCCGCGGCTGCATACTTCATCCATACAGTATGCAGCCGCAGAATGCTCCCTCCATTCTGCCACCGCAAACCTAGGGGCGCTGGTAAGAGATAAGATGCGCTGCGCATCGCATACATTGTGTACCGGGTTAGTTCTGTGGTGTCGGTTGCCGCGTGTCTGACAGGGGCTGCCGCACACACATACCATCGGGCAGCCCCTGTTTGTTCTTTGTGTAGTCTAAGGGTGTTTGGGCGGCAAAGACTGACTCGTGTGATGCAGAAGCAGGACATTAAACACCTCAACCAGACACTCTATGGTCACAATGCTAGCCCCCCTCCCGCACGGTACATATTTTACCTATACAGTATGCAGCCTTGTGAAGCGCGATAGTCTCCAACCCCTCCAAGCCCGCAGTGCATCCATACAGTATGCAGCTGCGGGACTGACAGCTCCCGAACCTCTCTCCCACCCAGGAGCCGCGGCTGCATACTTCATCTATACAGTATGCAGCCGTGGGACTGACAGCCCCCGAACCTCTCTCCCACCCAGGAGCTGCGGCTGCATACTTCATCCATAAAGTATGCAGCCGCAGAATGCTCCCTCCATTCTGCCCCCGCAAACCTGGGGGTGCTGGTAAGAGATAAGATGCGCTGCGCATCGCATACATTGTGTACCAGGTTAGTTCTGTGGTGTCGGTTGCCGCGTGTCTGACAGGGGCTGCCGCACACACATACCATCGGGCAGCCCCTGTTTGTTCTTTGTGTAGTCTAAGGGTGTTTGGGCGGCAAAGACTGACTCGTGTATAAGCCGAGTCGGGATTTTTCAGCTCAAAACTTGAGCTGAAAATCTCGGCTCGTACACGAGTATATACGGTACTACATTTTATTTAGACATGCTAAAAACTAGAGATGTACATCTATAGAAAAAGATTTACACATTTCAAACCATGTTTGTGGCTCTTAGTAATGAGCCGTGACTAAGAGCCAGAAACATGGCTTGAAATGCGTAGATTTTTTTTCAGTTATGGCTTCACTATAAAAAGAAGACATGATGAAAATCCTACCTTGAACATAAAGAAGCAGGAACTTATGTGTACCGGTACATTATGTGTACAGCATTGTAATCATATATATATATATATATATATATATATATATACACTTCATACCGACAAACTATTACAAAAAAAGGGCCTAAACGGCACCCCCACTAGAAACCCATTGGTCAAGAAAAATTATTTTTAGTTGGTAAAACTGTAATTTTATGGAGAGCATTAAAAATAAGACATAATAGAGGAAACACTATCAAAATTAGTTAAAAATCTACAGTCAGTAGAGGCCTAAATGTAAGTGTATTTTTGAAAGCAGGTGTTTCTAGCTTGAGTGTTTAGTGTGTACTCGATTAATTTATCATTTATAAACACTGGGTTTGGTAGTAGGGGCAGAGTGGTAACAATAGGGAGACAAGTTAGCCAATTCACTCGACGTGTGGATGGACCTTTACGCTTTTCAGACACTAGGTGTCACTGGTAGGCTGTAGCCAAAGATGTACACCCCGACAAGTGTTCGACAATTAGCTTTTTCCCCCTTGAAAAAGCTAAGGGCGGAAAACACCGTGTCGGGGTGTACAGCGTGTGCCTTCTACTGAGTTATACGGTAAACATTAATGCTGTATGTGCGGGACGTTCTTCCTCTGTTACAATTCCTATTAGGTTGTGATGTAATAGGCTACACTTACCAGTCTCTACTTGTGCATTGGTCCATTGGTTTTATCAACTTATATTATGTGGCACTTCTCTGTTGTTTTTATATTGGACTTGTTGCTAGGTTCATTGTGATGCCACTATTTTGTCTCAATAAGATTGTTTGTATTATACAAAATCTAAACTAGGGGATGTGGTGTTTTTCAATTTTTGGTTGAGATAAATTTATACAACGGGGGATCTGTACAATCTATGCCATCCCACCCGTTTTTTTATTACTTTGGTTTTGAAATATGATGATGCTATGAAATAAAGTTACTATTATCACTCTAATTGTCATTCATCAAACAATGTGGCTACCATGTTATTATCAGTCAGACTGGTGGTGACAATAGTCTTATCTGTCAAGAAATGTTACATCCCATGATCTTATCCATCAGCATTGCTGGAGACTAAGTCTTATCCATAATGCAGTATGGTGGGGACACTAAAACTATCTCACAAAGAAGTGGCCTGGACCAAAATCTGAGCTATAAAACAGAGCTAGCTACCACAATCTTCTTTAACAAGCAATGGTGGATCCAATGGGGAATCTAGGGTGGTGGAACATAGTCTGATCCTTTAAGACATGGTGGAATACATAATTTACATCAAGCATGGCTTGGACTCTAGTTTATCCATTAAACAGTGGGGCAGTCATAATGTTATCCATCAAGCATTGCTGGTGGATCCCATAGTCTTAATCCATTAAACAGTGGTGACATACATAATATTCTCCATCAAGTATTGCTGGTGACCAATAGTCTATCCATTAAACAGTGGTGACATAAATAATCTTATCCATCAAGTATGCTGGTGACCATAGTAGTTCTTTGTGTAGTCTAAGGGTGTTTGGGCGGCAAAGACTGACTCGTATATAAGCCGAGTCGGGATTTTTCAGCTCAAAAATTGAGCTGAAAATCTCGGCTTATACACGAGTATATACGGTAATAATACATTATAGTCCCCGACTAGAGTCTCCTCATAATCCCTACCATACGACTCATTATTATTTGGAAAGTAGCCTCAACATAAACGTAATGTACGGTGCAGTTCCAAATGTGTAAAAAAATATATATAAACAACATAATTTGTTGCCAATTGAGGGGAGCTTCCACGGGGAGACATCTAGGGCATGCTTGTATTGTCTGTAAGAAAGATAAAAATTGGTATATTACTATCATGTTATCACAAAAGGTTACTCATTAAATTAGTTTATACTGGGACACCAATACGTTTTTGGATTCGGTCTTCCGGTATGGCAGATACATCGATACAGTATGGCAGTATATGGGGATTTTCCTCCTCATTCATTACAATGTGCTATCAGCACATCATCTTTTTGAGGCTGCCAGCAGCTTTGCCTGCACCGATCGCGGGTGTTTCCGGTAAGTCTTTGCTGCAATATGCAGCAAAGACTTACCGATTATAAAGAGAGCAGGATGCTTTTTGAAAGACCTGGTGGAACATACTTAAACGTCCTCACAAAACTATAACTCAATGGCTATGGCTAGTCTGATGTACATCGACATATATACATCGATATCGCTCATACTAGCCCCATAATTAGCCAGAACCAGCTGACATCAAAGAAGACAGGTACATTCAGTGAACACATTTAGCAAAGTTCATGAAAGAAGGAATGTAGTTGGCACCAGATCACTGACACTCCCCAATGGGAGAGCCAAATAGTATCTCCCTTCCTAGCCAACATTAGTGATGCATTGTTGGGAAGAAATTATGTTTAGTACTGAGACCACATATACGAATATTTTGGCATTCGGAGTCTCGCGGTCCTGGAGCAGAGTCTTCGATCCAAATTATGCTGCAGGAATAAAGGTATAATAATCCCTCCTAACATTCATGACAATACTGCTAAGCAGCACGATCATCTTTATTCTGAGGCTGACCAGCAGGCAGTGCCTCAACCGATCAGCGTGGTGTTTCCGGTAAGGTCTTATGTACACTGCAAATAAATTTCTTATGATATCGAAGGTCATGTATTATCTCAGTTGTTGGTTTAGAAGAAGATATCAGTCAAGTTGGATCCGCCAAGACAGAAGACACTGAAATGTCTAAAAACTGTAAATCAGTCTCTGAGGCAATCACCGTAAACTTAATCGTGTCATCTATCGTGTTTACAAAGATATGGAATAATTTAAGTTCTTATCTGGTGCCAGTCCGTAGGAGGAAGATGTCATTTATATACCTCCACCACCTCAAATAGTGTCTGAAAAGTGGAGAGGGATAGATGACGTCTTCCTCCAACACTCTTATTACAATGTTTGCATATGTTGGTGCCATATTGGCGCCCATCGCGAACCCCCATCACAACTGTAAAAGTTTCTTAACATTTACTGAACTGCACATGATCACATTTTAGGCTGGAATATATGTGGTTATTTAGGTCTAGGCTGCATAGCATGAAATGTATATTGATAAATCACCCTATAGAGTTTTAAGACAAGAACACAAGAAACAAGCATTACAAGAATACATATTGTCATCAGATTCATCATAGTTTATACAGTTGAAAAAAAGACACTTGTCCATAAAGTTCAACCAAGGAAGGGAAGTGATTGGATGAGGAAGGGATTTAGGGGAAACAATTCTTTATAACATAACAATCAATGTTATTTAGGTGTAAAAAGGCATCTAGACCCTTCTTGAAGCTCTCTGCTGTCCCTGCTGTGACCAGTGCCTGAGGCAGGCTATTCCACAGATTGACAGTTCTCATTGTAAAAAGCTCTGAAACAACTTACCACCATATTTTTTGTATGGACCATTCATATATTTAGAAACAACTTACCACCATATTTTTTGTATGGACCATTCATATATTTAAATAAATTAATCATGTTCATTTAGCACTAAAATTTACACATTTCCAAAATATAAAAAGAGAAAACCCACCATACAATTTGTTCTGCAATTTCCCCCGAGTACAGAGACCCCCCACATGTGGCTGTGACTTGTTTTATGGGGGCACAGCGAGGTGCAGAAGGGAAGGAGGGCGCTGCAGCTGCCAGGATTTTAGTTTCCTCATCGGCCCCTTTTGAAGCCTAAAGTGTATGTTTTTAATACAATTTTTAGTTCTTAGATCCTATTTTTGGGTTATTAGGCTATTGATAATACCATGGCTTTCATTTATTTGGTATTTCTATGTACCGCATCATATTATTACTATAAGATGTTTTATCTATATTTTGCGCATGCGCATAATTCGCCGTTTCATCATTCTACCATTTATCCATTGTTTCTGCCAGTGGGTTTATCTGTATCCGGGTATGGCGCACGCGCATAATACTTTCACCTGCATGTTGTTTTCTGATCCCCGACACCATGGCGACATTATGCCTCGGTCCGGTAGCGCAGGCGCATGATTCTATGTTCTACTTCCGGTACCGGCACTATTCACTTCCGGTCATGCGCAGCACAATTCACTGAACGGCGAGTCCGTGGGTCAGGGGGTGAGTACTGGTATTTAAGGCAAGCGCATCTGTGGGGCCACATACCCCTGAGGAAGTCGCCTAGAGCGACGAAACGCGTGGGAAGCCTCAGACCCCTGCTTTTCCTCCCTCCACCTGTATGCCCGCCTGTCAGCACTTCCATTGGTAACCAGTATTTTTATTTTGGTACAACTTGTTTTAATTCTCTTTTGTGGCTTTTATGCCTTAGCACTTGAACCTTACATTGATATATTCATGTTTGTACTTTTCCATTAGAGATTACCTTGCTATTAGTATTAACTAGTTATTGGCATCTATTTATTTGTTTTTTTATGGCAATGTTGCATGCTGGCATACGTATTGGATAACAGACTGACCTTTTTTTGGACACATATATTTGCTTACTCACAGCACTTTATTGTAGAGTGCGTGGAAGGAATTACTGTGCACCATTGAGTGCTCTTTGCAGGGGGTTACACTGTGTAGACCAACACCAGGGTCTCCAGTTGTTGTTTCATGTTTTAAGTGATTTTAAATGTATGTCTTATTTTTTTTTCTGTTTGGATCTAAATAATAATTGTTATTTGACTATTTATGAGCATCCTGTCTTCTTGTTGGTTTGTTGATAATTCTTTATGCACCAGCTCAATTGTACTATTGGTTGTGCTACCCTCTTCATTGTTTGGGAACTTTTGCCATCTTCTAGCACTATAAACTTTTTCATACTTCAATGTATGGAGCTGTGTGTGGTGTCATTTTTTTGTGACTTTTGATGGTGTTTTCAATGCTACCATTGAAAACAGACTTTTTATCACTTTTTATCGAACATTTTATATTTTTCAAATGGCAAAAGTGTCATTATTGACTTGGGCACTATTTTCCATTACAGGGTAAAACTCTGTGAATAACTGTTATTATATTTTGATAGATTTGATATGACATTTTATAAATTACTGTATATACTCAAGTATAAGCCTAGGCCCCTAATTTTGCCACAAAAAAATCTATTGACTCGAGTATTAAACCTAGAGTGGTAAATGCATTGGTCACAGCCATTATATAGCTAGTCAGTCCCCTTCCCCCTAGTATATAGACATCCAGCCCCTGCCCTCAGTATATAGCCAGCCCCCTGTCCAAGTATATAGCCAGCCCCCTGCCCAAGTATATAGCCAGCCCCCTACCCAAGTATATAGCCAGCCTTCTGCCCAAGTATATCGCCAGCCCCCTGCCCAAGTATATCGCCAGCCCCCTGACCCAGTAGTTAGCTTTCCTGAATGATTTCACTGTGCATAACCTTATAACCCATCATCAGCATGCGTTTATGAGGGATTGGTCCTGCTACTATGAGGAGGTAAGTTCCAGGCAGCACTTGAGGGAGGCTGTGGATACTCTGTATCTGAACTTTTCCAAAGCATTTGAAACAGTGCCGTAGGAAAGGTTAGTACATACATTAGACTGCACGAAATAGGGGAAATTCTGTGTATTGGGGATAGAAACTGTCTTAGTGATACAAAAAAGAGGTTTAGTATACAGAAAAACTATACTGTTGTAAGTGGGGCATAGTATCAAGTATCAGGCACCAGGGGAAGTGGACCCACTGAATCACTGCGGACGATGACGTAAGCTGACACCTGGGAGCAGAGTCAAAGGGGTCTTCACCAGAGCCCACCGCAAAGCGGGATGGACTCGCTGCAGCGTGGTACCAGGTCGCTCCGCAGGCGCAACTTTGTCCACGGTGGCGGCCAAAGCAAAGTACAAAGTCGTATAGCAGAATCATAGTCGGGGACAGGCAGGAGGTCAGGGTAGGCAGCAGGGGATCAGAGTCAGGGACATAGCGGAAGGTCAGGTCATGCAGCACAGGATCAAAGTTAATAACGGATCCGGGGTCACAACAGGAAATCGAAATAGAAGCACAGGGCATCAGACAAAGCTTTATCTAAGGCTATGAGGCACAAAGATCCGGCAGGGGGCACAGGAAGAGGCTGGCAATTTATAGGTTGTCAGGTGGCCAGCAACAATTAGCGGTGTGCTTGCCCTTTAAACTCAGGTGGCCGGTGCGCGCACGCCCTAGGAGACATGGACGTGCATGCTGGAGTGAGGAGACTGTTTCTGGATTGCAGCTAGGTAAGAGAAACTGCTGCCGGCGTGAGAGGACACAGGGAGGCACACAGGTGCGCCTGCGACCTGAAACGTGGATTGCAGGAGCACCTGTGCCATCAAGTATCAAGTAGTCAAAAATAGTAATCTTTCCTCACGTAGGGGAGGGGTTTTACATACCCGGTTGTAGATACAATAGAGAGGGGTTCTTACCAGGGGCCAATTCAAGTAACAGGGAGCAAGCAAGTTGTATGCGTGACCAGGTATTGTAATGGATGAACCCCAAGGGAATGGCACTAAATGTAGAGGGATGCAGGTCTGCTATAAATGTGAATTGCTGCATGACGCGTCAGATTGGAAGTTGTTTAACATGTATACTACCGGCTACGCGCGTCTAAGGTTACTATGTGCGATGCTGGTAAACAAGTGTATGGGAAATGCACATGTCTATGCTCATTGTAAAGCCGGTAATGATCGGCTGGGTAGCGAAAATTGGGACACATTTACTTACCCATTCCGTGGAGTTCACCAAAAGTGCATTGTCCGGCAATACACTTACATTGTGTGCCCGATATCCTGCATGTGTTGCTTCTCTGCTCAGGTCCGACAGAGTTCACCATCTTTTAAGTGGTGCCTGTAAGTGCATTAGGTTGCAGCACAATTTGAAAGTTAAATCCCCCGCGCTCAGTCCGAATCAGTCAGATCGTACGATTGCACATCCCCCAATTTGTGTCAGATGGAAGCCAGCGCAGCTGCGCCAAAAAACATTCACCTGTTAAATACCTGTCCAAGCTCTGCAATCCCTGAAAAAGGAGAACAGTCGCACAGAAGTGAGCAGCGCTACCCTTAATAATGAGCCCCATTGTATGGCAGTAGTGTTGCTAGAAAACAGAATACAACTAGATGTAACTAGATGGGAACACTGAATATGTACGAGAGATACGGAAAACTATTGTACCCAACACTACAGGGGGCGCAACAATTGCCCTCCCCATCGTTCATATCAACAAAGTCGGTCCATCCCAAGAGACATGTCCTATTCAGACTCAGGGCATGAGTTTACAATACAGCACAGGGATCTTTTTATCCCAATGACCCAGGAACAGAGCAAGAAAAAGGCGAGGAGAGGAGATGAATTCCGGATCCACCAGATCCCAGGTATGAATAAGATCTATCATTAACTCTAACAGTAACTCCCTGGTTATCAATATCTCCTCACATTCACTTAGTTCAGCCCAAAATTATTTACTACATATCTTTACTATATATCTTTTTTTTTCCCCTACAAATCAGTTTGATAAGTTTCAACTGGACCTGGACCTGTAATAATTTTTCAGATCCATAAGGTTACTGGCTCACTTCCACGACTCTCCATCTACTACCCCAAGTAGCTGGCATACTAATCCCGGATTTATTGATACGCGTCCCTTGGGCATAACATGAAACCAACCAAACATTTTTTTTGGACGGACACCATGGAGTTAACGCTACAGAGGAAAGATACCTGGTCACTTGCTACGTTTGGAGACTTTGATAATCGCAAATATCTCTTTGCATATCCACATGGTCGCCCTGTGTTCACCGTCCGACTGGTCCACCAAGGGATTAATTGGCCGGAGCGCTGAAACTACGATCCTACCAGCCTCACGCATGCGCACAGTGGCCTGTGAAACACCGAGACAGTACTGGTGTTCCTATACCCAACGCTTGTGACGGCCGATGCCAGGAATCCTTCTGGGTGGGTGAAACCGTGAGTGAAATACCTTCTGGTTATTGTCAAAAGACTTTCTGAATTGATAGAAGGCACGAACCCACATAAGGCACAGTGTTACACCATCATATACCATTGATATTGCATGCAATCTAAGTCTGCACTAGACTTTAGGTGCCCTTGACCAATATAGGGAAAAGCGATTACACATATATCGATACCAGTTCAGATATAACCAATACCTGTATTCATCCTCGGTATCAACAAACACATGGACAATTATCCACACTTATTTGTCCAGGCTCCGAATTCTCCACGGTCATACGTTCATTCGCAAAATAACTTTTATTTTATATTTTTTTAATACTATTATTGGGTAGAAGTGTGCACTTGGGCCCTTCAGTGCCTCTCTAACCCCCTTTGAGATCTAAATACATTCAATGTATTGATACCATGTTTTTATGTGATTTGACAATATTAGTACAAAGTTTGTGTGATGTTGCATTACTAAATAAATTGTTTTAGTATTAAATATATTTACTACTTTGTACATTTATATTGTTACTCGAGTGTAGATTGGTGCTTGGTTCAATTTCTTTCTCGATAACATGAAACCTGTCTGTAAATCTAAATAAATTCTTAATTGCATTTTGGAGTGCTTGGATGAAATATTTTGCATGAATTTGAGGTCAGATCCCTAACCTCTAAGCACCCATACCTACATATCTGAAGCGCACATTGTAAACATTGACCTCAAAGAGGCAAAGTAAAGTCAAAAGTATAAAGTCCTATAGTTTAACATTACAGAGAGATTTGTGCAAGCTGGAGGAATGTCTAATGAGGTTTAATATAGATAAATGTAAAGTAATCTAATTGGGCCATGAAAACAAAACAGTCACTTACTTGTTAAAACTTAGGGGAAACAATTCTATATAACATAACCATTAATGTTATTTAGGTGTAATAAGGCATCTTGACCCTTCTTGAAGCTCTCTGCTGTCCCTGCTGTGACCAGCGCCTGAGGCAGGCTATTCCACAGATTGACAGTTCTCATAGTAAAAAAGCCTTGTTGCCTCTGGTGATTAAACCTTGAATTCTCCAGATGGAGACAGTGCCCCCTTGTCTTTTGATTTGATTTAATCTGAAACAACTTACCACCATATTTTTTGTATGGACCATTCATATATTTATAGATTAATCATGTCCCCTCATAGTCCTTTTTTTTTCCAGACTAAATAAATCTTGTTGTTTCAATCTTTCCTCATAACTAAGACCCTCCATACCCCTTATCATTTTTGTGGCTCTATGTTGAACCCTCTCCAGCTCCAGGGCATCCTTTATGGACCGGTGCCCAGAACTGGACGGCATATTCCAGGTGAGGCCGAACCAATGCCTTGTACAGTGGTAATATTACATTCCTATTATGGGAGTACATACCACTTTTGATACATGACAAGATTCTACTGGCTTTAGTAATATGTGTAACAAATTACTAAAAATGTTTTACAAAAAAACAGTAGCGAGCATAATCTACTATTCTGCCATTTACTATGCACATGAGCCCTATGCACATTAGGAGAACCACTACATCCATTTCAGAAGATGTGTTGGCAAAGATGTCTGACAAAATTTGACATCATATTACGATGTGAAACACACCTGCTGTGCAATAAAATTCTGCTACAACAGAGCCCAAAAACTACTGCTATCGGCATTTGGGATGCAGTGCACTAAGATTTCATGAGATGTTCATCCCAAAAACTATTGAACTTCACAACTAGCTTGAGGCCAGTAAAAAAGGCTGATCTAGTCCCCAACCCCCAACCCACAGTCCCTTTGCCCATTCCCAAATCCAAAATGTATGTGTATGTATATTGATGTGTATTGTATTATATGAAAGGAGCAGTACCATAGAAAATAATTTCCCTGCTGGGATAAAGAAAGAGCTATTCTATTCTATTCTTATAGGTTGAAGCTGATGGACCTGCATCTTTTTCCAACCTTATACATAGCTCCCAACCGTCCCGATTTTGCCGGGAAAGTCCCGTTTTTCTTACCTCTGCCCCGCGTCACGGGCAGCTATGAGATTGTCACGGATTTTCCCCCCAGGTCCCGCTGTGTCCGCATAGTAAATACTTTGAAAGCCTGGACTCACAATACAGAATGAGGATTTCTGGTAACTAAGAAGTGTTATCTGCCAGTGTTACACTGTGACAGACTAATGCACTGATATATAGAGAGAATTATTTATGTTAATTATTGAAACTATTATTATTATTATAAATTTTATTATTTTTATTATTATGGAGACGATTATTAATAATAGTAAAAATAATAATAATCATCTCAATAATAATAATAATAATCTCCATAATAATAATAATAATAGTCTCAATAACTACAATAATTTCTGAGAAGATCCCTCTCTATATACCAAAGCATTAAATCTGTGTCACAGTGTAACAGTAGTCATAGTTCTTAGTTACCAAAATTCTACACCTAGATAATCACAGAGGTTATAGCTCAGTTGGATGAGGCGCTGTGTCATTATTGTACATGGACACTGCAGGTTCTGGGTTTAAATCCCAATGAGGATAATTTGTTTTTTAAATGGGGATGATTTTTATAATTATAATATAGCTAAAATTTGGGGCCAGGGAGTGATTGGGGGTGTGACTTAGGGGGATTGCCGCGGAACGCTAAGCGTGACGCCATTTTGTCTCACTTTCCCTTTCACAAATGTTGGGAGGTATGCCTTATATACTATTGAATATGCAGAAGCTTAAACTCATTCCTAGCATTTACAACATCAATCCTTTTTGGACACATTCCGGGCAAGTCATTTTGTTGCTTTTGTTTGTTTTTAGTTTAATGCATTTGTCTATTTGTATGACATAGTCTAAGGCAGAGTCAATGTTCTGCAACCAACTGAGGATTTTCAGAGCTTGTTGGCAACTATTATATGTGAAAGCACAGCACAGAGAAAATGTTTGTTAGGAGAAATAAACATAAACATTTTGCTTTCTAATGTGGAAAATGATGTTGTCACGTTAACAAAAGCTTTTCGTAGCTCCCATCTCTTGCCCCAGACATTTTGGTTTATTTTCAGCTCTAGTGATAACATATGGAGAAGCAGTGCTTTCTTAAGAATTACAGAGCAATATGTTTAAATAAACTTGCTCCTGTGATTAGGCTTCCCCATGTGAACACGGACTTCCAGATGTTTCTCATGGGTAAGGTTCTACTGAAAGTGACATCAGAAGACGGACCACCAACAATTGATTGGATAGTCTGTAAAGTGTATGTTTTGGGAAATTATAATGATAATGTCCTTTTTCTTGTCAGTGTTTATACTTGACGGATGACTGAAACTTCTGGCCTACAATTTTACTACCAAACATTAGGATAAAAAATTAATAAAATTATGGAGCTACTCTGTAACTACTATGTGTGCATGTTTTCTTCTAAATAAAGTCTTTAGAGCGGCTTCCAAACCACCCCTTAACCAAAAATAGCAATATGTGCAGGTTTCTCCTTTAGACCAGGAGAAGCGGAATGTGGCAACCTACTCGTTTTCCACAAGTTTTACCTGAAAGCGAAGTCACATCCTAGTATCCTTTAACTTAGTGTTAGTTACCACACAGTATGACATGAAATATAACGATCAAGGTCACTATGTGATAAGATGCAAGATAAAAAGAGAACAAAAGGAGGACGGCGCCTTGTGTGATACCATCAGCGTAGCAGTGGATATAGTAAGCAATACTGCTCACCTGTTTACCACTTGGTGGTATGCAGTATAGCAGTGATGGCTAACCTATGGCACTGGTGCCAGAGGTGGCACTCAGAGCCCTTTCTGTGGGCACTCAGGCCATCACCAGAGATGACTCCAGGTATCTTCCTGCAGTCCCAGACAGCCCAGGACTTGCTGTGCACAGAGCTATTTTATATATTTTAAAGTGACAGCTGTACCTGGAACTATTTTTTGCTTTATTGGTGTCCTCAGGGTGCCGGTATCAATGAAAACTATGACAGAGAAGGGAGTATAAATCACAAATTAAATTTCTGTGTTGGCACTTTGCGATAAATAAGCGGGTCTTTGTTGTAGTTTGGGCACTCTGCCTCTAAAAGGTTTGCCATCACTGCAGTATAGTATCCAAGGGGATGGTCCTCAGTGTCCAAGTCGTTCCTGCAGCTCCCAAAAAAACCAGTACCATCGGAGGATAGAATACAAAAACGTCAGCTCACCCTCGAGGCTGTCTTGGAGTTCAGCAATCCTCCCAAGAACGAATCAAGCACTTTTTCACAGGGGATGCCGATAAAAATCAGTAGATTCTTTATTTGTCAAATTTTAAAATCCACTGTATAGCAATACAGGAATGGCCCTCATCAGACCTGTTGTTGCCATTTGTCCATGTTACAGTCAGAAGAAGGGAGTTTTCCTGAAATGCGTCACTTTTTGGACTTAATATGATCCTGTATCTATTTCTATACATGGTAGTATTATGAAATAGTATTATTTGTATTTTAATTTTATCAGTTTTTATTTGTATGACGATTTTATTCTGAATAAATGTCCATTGCCTTATGTACTGGTGTAATTAGAATCAGTTAAATTTTTTTTGCCACTCTGGTGTAGACACTCCACCATACAAGGCCATTTAGAGCCCCAACCTATAACCCCTTGTTTTTGCACTCTTTGCCATCGACTATGTGATAAGAGGCGAATGTATTTGTGATAAACTAATTGCTCATACATTTCTAGCACAGGTCACTCTCTTGAAACTGAGTGGGAAATCTTGTCCATGCCAGTTATGATGGAGGAAAGTCGATCCGGCGATGCGAATGTTATAATTTCCAACTAAAGGTTAAATAGCTTTTCTTAAGTAGCATCTTATAAGTTTGGCTTATGCAATGTCTGGAAAAGGATGTAGAGAAGATAAAATGATAGAATCCATCTGTTCAACGTCATTCTCAAAATTCTAACAAATACTGTCAGCTAATAAAGCTCCAATTTTCAGCATTTTCTATTTCACTTTTCATAATCTAACTTTTATAATCATACAGTTTAATGTTTTACATTATTGACAATTGATGAATAACATGATTTAGATCAGGTGGGGGATTCTGAGTTTAAGACATTCATATGCATAACTTTCATCCATCCAATGGGATGTCATGGATTTTGGGGTTTGTCATGTTGCTCAGGGCAGTGGAAAGTATTGTATCTTCATCTCTTTTAGTTATAAAACTGTGCACTGTGTGGGTAGGACACAAGTAGAGGAGCATCTTCAAGTTGGGGTGCAGTTCACTATAGGGTGCAGTATAAAATGTGAGAGTCCACAGGGAAGGGAGCATTATGCAGTGTCCGCAACACTGAAGCAACCACTGTAAAATATCTTTAAGTGACTGCTTCAGCCATCATAGTCACGAGTGGTGACCTCAGTAGAAATGGCATGCCACTGCTGCATAGTGCTAGTGACACTATGGAAGCACTATGCTAGTGTCACTATGGAAGTACTATGCTATGCTAGTGTCACTATGGAGGCACTACGCTAGCGTCACTATGGAAGCACTATGCCAGTGTCACTATGGAAGCAGTATGTGAGTGTCATTATGGAGGCAGTATGCCAGTGTCACTATGGAGACAATATGCCAGTGTCACTATGGAAGCACTATGCTAGTGTCACTATGGAGGCACTATGCCAGTGTCACTATGGAGGCATTATGCAAGTGTCACTATGGAGGCACTATGCTACTGTCACTATGGAGGCACTATGCCAGTGTCACTATGCTACTGCCTCCATAGTGACACTGGCATAGTGCCTCCATAGTGACAGTAGCATAGTGCCTCCATAGTGATAGTAGCTAGTGATTCATTAGTGACACTGGCAATGTGCTTCATGGTGACAGTGGACATAGTGCCTCCATGGTGACACTGGCATAGTGCCTCCATAGGGACCCTGGACTACTGCCCTCCTAAGGACATCACATACGCCCTCACTGTAGTGACACTTGGCATAGTGCTTCCATTGAGTGGACACTGGAAAGTGCCGTCCATAGTGGACCACTGGCATAGGCCTCCCTAGTGACATGGCCATAGTGCTTCCATAGTGACAGTGGCATAGTGCCTCCATGGTGACACTGCATAGTGCCTTCCATGGTGACACTGGCATATGCCTCCTAATGACCCTCACATACTGCCTATAGTGGGACTGGCATAGTGCCTCCATAGTGACATGGCATAGGCTCAAGTGACAGTAGCATAGTGCTCCATAGTGAACTGGCAGTGCCTCATCAGTGACAGTAGCATAGTGCTTCCATAGTGACACTCATAGTGCTCCATAGTGACACTGACATACTGCCTCCATAGTGACACTGCATAGTGCCATCATAGTTTGACAGTGGCATGAGGTCCTAGTGACAGTAGCAAGTGCTTCCATGGACATGGCATAGTGCCTCCAAGTGACAGTAGCATAGTGCTTCCTAGTGACACTGGCATAGTGCCTAAATGACATAGCATAGTGCCTCCATAGTAACACTGGCATAGTGCCTCCCTAGTGATACTGGCATAGTGCCTCCATAGTGACAGTAGCATAGTGTTCCATAGTGACACTGCATAGTGCCTATAGTGCAGTAGCATAGGCTTCATAGTGCATCGACATAGTGACAGTAGCATAGTGCTTCCATAGTGACACTAGCATAGTGCTTCCATAGTGTCACTAGCATAGTGCTTCCATAGTGACACTGACATACTGCCTCCATAGTGACACTGGCATAGTGCCTCCATAGTGACAGTGGCATAGTGCCTCCATAGTGACAGTAGCATAGTGCTTCCATAGTGACACTGGCATAGTGCCTCCATAGTGACAGTAGCATAGTGCTTCCATAGTGACACTGCATAGTGCCTCCATAGTGCAAGATAGTGCCTCACCATTAAGTGCCACTGGAATAGAATGCCTCCATAGTGACACTGGCATATAGTGCTCCATAGTGACAGCTGCATAGTGCTTCCATAGTGACACTGGCACTAGTGCCTCCATAGTGACAGTAGAAGTAGTGCTCCATAGTGACACGAGCATAGTGCTTCCAAGTGTCACTAGCATAGTGCTTCCATAGTGACACTAGCTTATGCCTCCATAGGGAAACTGGTCATAGTGCCTCCATAGGAATCTCAGTGACCACGTAGCATAGTGCCCTC
>CM033643.1:138508948-138573985 GCA_019512145.1 Engystomops pustulosus
TGTCACTATGGAGGCACTATGCCAGTGTCACTATGGAGGCACTATGCTACTGTCACTATGGAGCACTATGCCAGTGTCACTAGGAAGGCACTATGCTCAGTTCACTATGGGCACTATGCAGTGCACTATGAAGCACTATGCTACAGTCACAATGCGCGTCACTATGGCAGTGACTATGGAGGCACTATGCGGCTGCAACTATGGAGGCAGTATGTCAGTGTCACTATGGAAGCACTATGCTAGTGACACTATGGAAGCACTATGCTAGTGTCACTATGGAAGCACTATGCTACTGTCACTATGGAGGCAGTATGTCAGTGTCACTATGGAAGCACTATGCTACTGTCACTATACAGGCACTATGCCAGTGTCACTATGGAAGCACTATGCTACTGTCACTATGGAGGCACTATGCCAGTATCACTATGGAGGCACTATGCCAGTGTTACTATGGAGGCACTATGCTATTACTGCCTCCATAGTGACACTGGCATAGTGCCTCCATAGTGACACTGGCATAGTGCCTCCATAGTGAAGTAGCTAGTGTTCAATTGTGACACTGGACGATAGTGCTTCATAGTGACAGTGGCATAGTGCCTCTACATGGTGACACGCATAGTGCCTCCATTGGACCACTGGAACATACTGCCCTCCTAGATGACATTCACATACGCCTCACTGATGTGTACAACTGGCATAGTGCCTCCATTAGTGGACACTGGATACGTGCCTCCTAGGTCATCGCCTGCCCTGATGACATGCCATGGCATTCCAGTAGTTACAGACTGGCATGTGCCTTCCATGGTGCGCTATTCCTCATGACATAGTGCCTCCATGGTGACACACTGGTCATACTGTCTGCTCCATAATGACCACTCACATACTGCCTACATAGTGGGACACTGGCATAGTGCCTCCATAGTGACAGCTGGCCATCAGTGCTCATTGTGGGACAGTAGCATAGTGCGTCCATTGTGAAACTGGCAGTGCCTCCATAGTGGACAGTAGCATGTGTTCCATAGTGACACTAGCATAGTGGCTTCCATGAAGTGCTACACTGCCTCCATGATCGTGCCTCCATAGTGACACGTGCATAGTGCATCGCATACAGTTATGACAAGTGCATGCCATGGGCCTGCCACTCCTAGTGGACAGTAGCAGTAGTGCTATTCCATGGACACTGGGCATAGTGCTCCAGAGGCATAGACTAGGTAGTGCCTCCTGATAGTACTGACTGGCCTAGTGCCTATCCATATGATCACGTAGGCATAGTGCCGGTCTCATATGACCACTGTGCATAGTGCCTCCTCAGTGATAACTGGCATAGTGCCTCCATAGTGACAGTAGATAGTGTTCCATCGTGTATCACTGGCATAGTGCCGTATAGTGCAGTAGCATAGGCTTCCATAGTGACATCGACATACGCCTATGAACAGTAGAATAGTTGATTCCATAGTGACACTAGACATCGTGCGTCCATAGTGTCACTCACTATGGAAGCACTATGCTAGTGACACTATGGAAGCACTATGCTACTGTCACTATGGAAGCACTATGTCAGTGTCACTATGGAAGCACTATGCTACTGTCACTATGGAGGCACTATGCCAGTGTCACTATGGAGGGCCATAATGCTAACTGTTCACTACGGAGAGGGCACTATGCCAGTGTCACTATGGAAGCACTATGCTACTGTCACTATGGAGGCACTATGCCAGTGTCACTATGGAGCACTATGTCTACTGTCACTATAGTGCCACTAGGCACAGTGTCACTATAGGAGGCACTATGTCCATGGGCACTATGGAGGCAGATGTGAGTGTCATTAGGAGGCACTATGCCAGTGTCACTATGGAGGCACTATGCCAGTGTCACTATGGAGGCACTATGCCAGTGTCACCATGGAAGCACTATGCCAGTGTCACTACAGAGGCACTATGCCAGTGTCACCATGAAGGCACTATGCCAGTGTCACTATGAAGGCACTATGCCAGTGTCACCATGGAAGCACTATGCCAGTGTCACCATGGAGGCACTATGCCAGTGTCACTATGGAGACATTATGCCAGTGTCACTATGGAGGCATTATGCCAGTGTCACTATGGAAGTACTATGCCAGTGTCACTACAGAGGCACTATGCCACAGTCACTATGGAGGCACTATGCCAGTGTCACTATGGAAGCACTATGCCAGTATCACTACAGAGGCACTATGCCAGTGTCACCATGAAGGCACTATGCCAGTGTCACTATGAAGGCACTATGCCAGTGTCACCATGGAAGCACTATTTTTGCACGATATCTTTGGAGTGCTGCCTACTTTCTCATCATATCTATCTATCTATCTATCTATCTATCTATCTATCTGTATTGATCTCATAACTATCTACCTTCACATAAGTATAATATACTGTATAAATAGATAGACCAAGCTAATGGAGGAATGTTCTATAAACACACAATGCCCTACAATCTTTTACTTTTCTATATATGGGCATTTTTACATTTCCCACATCCAGTATAATATAATAATCAGAGAACTGTACCTTTTGATGTCCCTGTGTAATAATGTGGATGTATCAGTACAGGTTTAAACAATATGTGACCCCCTACCCCTGGCAGGATAGAGCTGTTCTCATGCAATTTTTCCATCTCATTTTTTTAATTCACCAGGAGGTTCTGCTGAGTTTAAGAATCTGCAATATCCAATTTCCAGCCTCGTTTCCTGCAAAATCTAATATTGCCAATCGCTAAACTGCTTCAGCATCATCCTGCCTGCTCCCTCTACCTACCCACAGACGAGATTCATTAAATTAATTGAGATGATGAATGATTGTATAGCGCCCTGACTGTTCTTAGCTTTGTGCCTTGGAAAACAAAAGCAAAGGCTGGAATACAAGCACAACCACACTTCTCTTACATCTCGTAGCAGAATATTACACTATTTAGTCTAGAAATATCTCACAATTAGCATTTACTATTTGTTCAAAGGTGTTTTTTTTAACCTTTATTCATATTTAACTTAATTTTGTACTGATATTGTTGTATTCTATTCACCTAACTGCCTGGGTGGAGTTAGGACTTTGTCGTGCTTACATTTTTTACTATATCATCCAACCATTAATTGGGATCCCATGTACCTTACTACTGTACCTTATTCCTACTGCAGGTCCATGTGTGATACCAATATTATTTGTGGCCTTTTCTGGATGCATTTGTGTGTGGGGGGGGTAGTTGCGCTGCATAGGGAGCTGTGCGACTGCGTTGCATACTTAGGTAGGAAAAACACTGAGCCTTTGCGCCTGTTTTCTGTCGGACTTTGCACTAGAAAGAATGTGCAAACTGCTTGCATATGTATTTAGAAGTGTCCGCGGCATATTTGTGTCATGGCTGCACTGTGCCTGCCCCACCACAAATTCTTTTGTACCGACTCGACAGAATTGTTTCGCACGTTCTACGTTAAAGGTGCACCAAAAAAAATGCTCCACACTTCTAGAGCAGAGCAGTGCAGGAGCATGCCCTTCAGGTTTATTAGCATAATTTAAAAGTTGATTTTAGAAGGAAGGGGGCCTTGGATAGCAAATCTATGAGTAATTGCCCCTGGTCGCTTGATTTTGTTGGTAAAACGCAAAAGGACCGTCAAACACGCGAGAAGTGGTTGAGGTCAATGTCCAATTATACAATATCGAATACAATATAAGGTCAAAGATGTATCAGATACAATTTAACAACATGGGGGTATATCCAAGGATCCCATCAACATCAATATAGCCTGTAATGTTTGTATTGTCAATTCAATATAGTATATAATGGTCATTAAAGGAAATCTACTGTGTGAATTGTACTTACTAAAGCAGTTTTACTAGCATATTCCGCTTCCCACCCTGATGCTGGATCTGTAGTGGAAATTCTCTTAAAGGGTCTCCTTTTTGTTAAAAAACAAGTTTAATAAATATGCAAATGAACTGCAAGTGCTCTGGGGAGAATAACCTAGACCCTCTGGCTCCCGGTAGCACAATTATTTGTCCCCTGGAGAACTGATTACACGCCCCATATCTCCAGAATTTCGTATTTTCTCTGAAGCCTATGTCACAGGCCTATAGCAGATTTTTGCATGGGATTTTGGATATACATATTTGTACACAGGCGTTTATACAATTACACACACTTATATACACTCATTTATGTACTTATACATACATTCATACACCAATACCAACAGTTGGAGTAACTATTTTTGTGACAATATTTGGAGAAATTTTTATTAATATAATTTCCCTTACTTCTAAGTAGTACGTACAATACATTTCTCCATGTACAGGATGCCACTTATACAATCACAGTACCTACAAGCTACAGGAATTGGCTTATCTGAGCTACTAATGCAATTTCATTCAACAAAGATTAGAAATATTGGATGAAAACTGTTGTTACCATAGTTTTCATTGAGTTAGGCGAAACCAACTGGGTCTACCTCGAGTCGAGTAGATTCCAGTTAGTAATTCACCAGCTGTTAGGGAAGCTCTGCTTGACTAAATGTTATAACTGTATAAATTATAGAATCAAGTTGTAATCAAATACACATTTCATATAAGAACATGAAACCACATTCAGGTAATGCCATGGTCAGTGCTGGCCTACAATATATAAGACTGTGTAAGATGGATACAGCCACTGCGCACATATCACTAATACAAAGCCCTGAACCCGCACATTGGGGGCCCTAAAAGAGATTATCAGCTGTACACTTACTGTTCAGCATAATTTACCTGCAATACAATTATTTATGTACCTACTGGCAGTACACAGACTCCAGATTATTGTACTATCAAGGCATGGTTTTAATTTACATAATAAAATTTTTATGCTACAATAATCCTAATGAAGATACAAATATTCGAAGATTTTAGATGGCCTGATGTATAGTATATATAATTTATAACAACATTTAATCACTGGCAGGTGAAAAGAAAAACCTTGATGAAATTCATCAAAACTAGTGAAGTCTTTACTATGTGTAGTTTGCCTGTGGAGTGGGGAGAGTGCGGCAGATTCATCAAAACCAGTGCTTGGTCTTCATTAATCTGGTGCCCCTGCACTGCTCAGAGAGTGTGTGTCAGGGTTCTGTGGACCCTCTGGCCCACCACGGAAGATAGTGCTAGCTGACACCTGGGACCGGAGTCTAAGTGGCACCTGGTCTTCACCAGAGCCCACCACAAAGTGGGATGGTCTTGCTGTGGCGGGGTGCCACCAGGTCATTCCACAGGTGTGACTAGCCCGCGGTGGCAGCCAAGGTAGGAACGCATATTGCAGACAAGGCTTACCGGTAACACCCGCGATCGTCGCCATTGTAGCCTCAGTTCTTCCAAAGACCCAAGGCTACTTCGAGTTAACCCATGCATTACAGTGTGCTATCATACTGTAGTATGGCAGTATATGATAGGATCGTACAGACACCCTAGGGTTTAAGTACCCTAGGGAGTCTAAAAAATAGTAAAAATAAAAAAAGTAAAAAAAAAATTATAATAAAAAAACCTAAAAACTCAAATCACCCCCCCCTTTCCCTAGAACTGATATAAATACAAATAAACAGTAAAAAACATAAACACATTAGGTATTGCCGCGTATGAAAATGCCCAATCTATCAAAATATAATAACATTTTTTCACTGCGTTTAACCCTGTAACGGAAAATCGCGGCCAAAGTCAAAAATGGCACTTTTTATTGCCATTTAAAAAAAATGTTAAATTCTATAAAAAGTGATCAAAAGGTCAAACAGTCCTAAAAAAAGATAACATTGTAAACATCATCAAAATCCACATGAATATGGCACACATGCATTTTTTACCAATTTCACTGCATTTGGAATTTTTTTCCCGCTTCCCAGTACACGGCATGGAATATTAAATACCAACATTTTGAAGTGTAAATTGTTACACAGAAAATAAGCCATCACACAGCTCTGTACATGGAAAAATAAAAAATTTATAGATTTTTGAAGGTGCGGAGTGAAAAATGAAAACGCAAAAAAGAAAAAGGGCTGCGGCGTTAAGGGGTTCAGTTCTGGGATGAATAACAGTATTGTCTAGTCACCATTTTCAAAGACTCATTTGAAGCGAATCATAAAAGATTAATTTATATATGATTAAGGATGAGCTGACCCTGTAAGGTTCTTCTGAACTCTCACCCCATGAGGTTACCCTTTAAATGATGATATCACGGGTTTCAAAGATAGGAAGATAGTGGCACTTCTATCTTAAATTTGGGTTCAGGTTTTGCTCCCTGTCAAATTGAAATAATAGTTCAGAAATGGTTTCTTAAAGGCCTTAAAGGATTTGCTATGAGCATTTTAGTGCACAGTACCAGAGGATACCTTTAGAGGTTTTGTAAGACAGTGCTGTGGCGGTATGGTAGGGATGTTCAGAGTAGATGCTCCGTAGGCCACTGTGTACATCTCTAGTTGATATATTTAAACCTATTAAGACTTAACTATAGGCAGCATTTGATGAGGTTTCAAGTTTAGATGGTTTTATTATTTAGTTTGTGTCCTTCCTTGCATTAATACTTTCTACTTCCGTGAATCGGAAATGTCAGACAATGTATTCTTGAAGCTCAAGTAGTTTTTTTGTTAACAGTAATCTTTGTTTTTCTAGTGAAGATCAAAAATGCACACTTCAAGATTATACTTTTCAAGGAAGACGGGAATCTGGGTAAATAATTCCTTTTAATTAAAGGAAATGTTTGCTTATACTGTATTGAGAAAATCCGATGAGTTTGTTTGCCGTCCCTTCGTTACTCTGTGTTGCTCCTGTTAATTAAACAAACGAGTCTCATCATTATTCTTTGGAGATGCTGTTAATCTGTGAGGATAACGCAAGCTGTCTTTATGCCAATGTTGAATTTATTGCTTTGGGAAGCCTGGAAGCAGAGCTGTACTTGGACATTAAGACTCTAGGATGCTATGTCTATTATGATGAGAAGCATACAGAGATCACAATGTTTGTTCTGCAATTGGTATGGAATCACATGGCTTCCTGGGAGATAAGGAAATGTGTACTTTACTTTGATATCAGTTGGTGGGTTTTTATAGCTGCAGTAAATTGTATTTGTTTAGTATGCAATTCACATAAATTATATATGATCTTGTATGTATTAAAACCAGGTAACTTGAAGATTTTAAGAACTGCCTAAGATTTGCCTGGAAAATTGAATAGCTACTGGCTATCGTAGGTTTGCCATGTTTGAACAATTTTCATAGTAGAACCAGTTGCCATTTGCCTGAGTGGAAAATAGCATTTCACCCCCAACTTTTTGTTATGATTGATAATCCAAAATAATTTAAAAAAAAATATGGGACCCTGGAGTGTTGACACTGACAAGGAGTTAGAGACATGCGCTCAGAGCCCTGTTCACTTGTCTAACAATACTCCAACACTCCCAATCACTTTGTCCCTGGTTTTCCTGCTTACCCCTCCTCTTGCCCTTTGGCTTTCAAACTCTGTACCCTAAGTTGTGTGCCAAACATTTGGTTGTAATGAATGTTTCCAAGACTAAAAGAAGAACAAGCTTACCAATGATGATATTACCAGCTGAAATTGGTGTTTGAACAGGTCTCTAGACATAGATAAGAATCCAAAAAAGGAAAAAGACATATTGCATTGGAGTGAAAATATTCTTCTGAGAAGGTCTGTAGAAAGGAAAGGTTGCAAGTAGGTGTTTCTTGTAGAGGAGGAGGTCTGATGAAGACTTTGTTCTAGTCTAGAAACGTGTAGTCTTTTAAAATTATTTTTATGAAAGAGCATCCTTTGATTCCTAGTGACACATCTGTATGCGCTCTGTAATGTAACCTTTCCTCTAAAACTACAATGCATTTATTTTATTGGGGTCTAATAAAACATCTACTAATGGGGAACACAATAAACATCTAACCCAAGGTATGCTTCAGCTTTAACACAAAACTGCCAGACATTATTTTCGCTCTACTGGTTGGATTTAATACGTTACTGGCTTAACCCTGCTATGTTGATAAATTGTCTTCTATACCAGTGCAGAGTGTACCTATATCTATGTCACAATTAAATCTTACTGATTGATTGGCCGCCACATATGGTCCATCTGCTGTTTGCGACATGTATACTACTTTATGGTCATGCCTGTGCTTACCCACTTCTTTAGAAAAAAATAAATCTAACATCTTGTAAAAAGTTTCTTAAATATTATTTGTATGACTCTTAGGCTGACAACAAAAGTTTATTATTATGTTTATTATGTTTTTCAATATTATTCTAACAATAAAACCTCTTTTCCTTTTCTGATTTACCTTCTCAGATTTAATACCTCTCCGAGTACCACTTGTGTATTCTTTGTTCATTTCTGACAAAGCGCTCTTGTTCATCAAAATAACATCACATTTACTGTATCAATGCAACTGGCAACTTAACAATCTTCCTGCTGACTCATATTCTCAGAAATCTGGCCTCACTTACAAATGAGAGCAGCATACTTTCTTAAACCTTATTGAAAATAAAGCCAATGAAATATTAACTACATTTTAGTGCTGAGCATATTTTAACAATCTTTTAGTAATGTCGCTAATGGGAATGATAACCATGAAAAATATGATGTATGCCTAGTACATGCAGGGCATAAACAGCAGCTAGCAAATCTATAAAAGTGCAAGTGATCAGAAAAAAATATAGTGTCTTTGGAATGTGCTGAAATATAGTGTGCTAGATATTGGAAAAAAAGGCCCTTTGGAAGGAAATCAACCACTCGAAAAACAAAAAAGCCCCTTAAAATACTTACCTCCAATCCTCTTGATCTTTATCCCGCGCTGTCCATTGCGAGTTTTGACATGTTGGGATCACTTAGAAAAGAAAGTTATAATAAGCAGCATGAAGCACAGAGACGAGATGTACGATACTCTGGGCTGCAAATTATGCACTTTCCCCCATCTCCCTCTCACATGCCTCTCGTGTGACTTCACCTCACTCTCCCATGCTCCCAGTATGGTAGAGGGAGGTGCCACGACGTGTATAATTAGCAATCCGGAGTGTCGGACATCTCGTCCCCACACTCTGTGCTGCTAATTCTAACTTCTTTTCTGAATGATCTCGACGTGTCAAGACTAGTGACAGGCAGTGCTGGGATCAAGATGAAGAGGAGCAGGTGTGAGTATTTTTAGTATTTTTTTCAGTGGTTGATTTCCTTTAAGGTTTCTTTCAGGGGTGACACTTGTGGTACTGGTGGGAATGCAACTGCCATGGCTGAACCTGCAGTGTCAAAGGGAGTTTATTGGATCAGGTTATTGATTAGTATTCTTACAGCCAAAATTATCAAAAAATGTTTTTTGACTCTTGGCTGAGCTCTCACCATACACAGTGGATGACAGCTGTATAGCACAGCTGACACTAACTGCCAGTTAAGCCTGTTAAAAAATCCTGGCTAAAACATTATCGTTGAGATTACGGGGGGTTGTTCAAGATCTCATTCACCCAGATCAGGCGGGTTTTATACCGGGCCGCAACATTAGAGATAATTTGGATAGGTTGTTTCTGGGTTTGCAGCTCGGGGCGGATGTGGGGGGCCGCTCCATCCTGTCTCTCGACGCAGCTAAAGCGTTTGACAGGGTGGAGTGGCCCTTCCTTTGGGCCGCTATGAGAAGGTTTGGATTCGGGGAAGGATTTTTGTCCTGGGTTAAGTTATTATATAAAAACCCGATGGCCAGGGTTCTTACCAACGACTCGGTCTCAGAGAAATTCTCATTGGAAAGGGGCACCCGGCAGGGCTGCCCCTTATCTCCACTATTGTTTAATCTCTTCATTGAACCTTTGGCGACCTTGATAAGAGGGGACCCGGATATACTTGGATGTGGTTGTATGGGAGGTTCCGATAAAATACTATTATATGCCGATGATGTATTGTTATCTGTGGGTAACTCGGCTGTATCTATCCCAAAAGCGATTCAGTTGATTCGAGACTATGGGTTTTACTCTGGGCTTGAAATCAACTGGAATAAAACAGCGTTGCTTCCAATAGATGAGATTTCTACTGAAGGCTTTAGTAGCCTCCAAGTACTGGAACCACATGCAACCATAGAGTATCTGGGGCTCTCGATCTCCACGGACGTCAGGAGATATGTTGAGCTAAATATCCGACCACTGATAGCGAAAATTCGGTCAAAAATCTCCACCTGGGTTAAATTGCCTCTTACTAGGGCTGACAGAATAGGCTTATTAAAAATGATAATCCTTCCACAAGTGCTATATGCCCTTTCGGCATCTCCGGTGTGGGTGGAAGAAAAGCTCTTTAAACTTATTGAAAGGCTCTGCAATGAGTTGATTTGGGGGAGGAAACGTGTACGAATTAAGATCTGCTACCTATATAAAGGTCAGAGAGAAGGTGGATTGGCAATCCCCAACTTTAAATTATATTTTGTGGCAGCTAAGGTTTGTTTCTTATCAAAGTGGCACGATACAGGGCTGTTTCCACAAATACAGGGCAAGATTAAGGGGAACATGTCCTTTTGGGAGATCTGTGAATCGGGCCAACTGGCGAAGGGCGGGTTAAAACATCTTCCCGCCTGTAGACTAATAAATGAGAGTTGGAGATTCCTGAAGAGGATGGGCGAAGAGAAGGGCGCCCTACAGGTCTCCCCCTTGTGGCACAATACAAATCTGAAGGAATTTTGGAAAATGGCGGATGTTGAGGTTTGGATTGCACTAGGTGTAACTAGGGTATGTCATTTATTTCAAGACGGGACACTAATGACCTATAAGGACATTGAAAGAATTTATGGGTTAAGTAGGAATATGTATTTTCACTATTTACAGGTTAAAGATGCATTTAATAAGACACAGGAAAAAAAAATATTTTTTGTGCACAATAGTACACTGATAGATCACCTTTTTTTCAATTGGCAAGGGAGAAAGACAGTTTCACGAATATATAATCTCTTACTTAGAGAATTCACAAAGGATGTAAAATTCAAAGCTATCTCCCACTGGGACTCAGACGGGATACGTCTTTCACAGGGTCAATGGTGTGAGGTTTATCGGAATTTAGTCTTATGTTCACTAAATATGAATTACAGAATGATTCAATTTAATTTTATACACAGGATATACTACACTCCACTTCTACTTAAAAAAATGAAACTGTATAGAGACGATAGGTGCCCACGCTGTGAATGCATTAATGCAGATTTTCCACACTTGAGTTGGAGCTGCCCTGGTATCAAGTCCTTCTGGCAAGGAATACATGTAAAGATCGAGGCCCAATTGGGGTTCCAAATTCCCTTCTCTGCCGAGGTATTAATCTTGAATGAACTACTAAATGTGTGCAGGGCTGGGATATCTAAGAAACAAAAAACTATTATTTGTAGAATGTCTCTTACGGCAAAAGTCTTGTTGGCGAGGAATTGGATGAAGCCGCACCCACCGACTTTTAAACAATGGGAGGACTTGACACAGAAGATAAAGACGTATGAAAAAATGTACTTAGGAAATCGAAATCAGTTAGCACAATGGGAGGAGCTATGGGGAACAACGGAATAAATTTTCAATTCCCTTTTTCCTTTTTTTTTTTTTTTTATTTTTTTTTTTATATTCCTTTTCTTTTCCCAGGCAGGGGGGGGGGGGGGGGGAGGGGGGGGGGGGAAGGGGGAAATATTCAAGGTGGAGGGGGTAAAGGAGGTTATACGGATGGAGGAACAACTTCATACCATGCTTCAACCGTACTCACAATACTACAACTTTAAGTAGAGTCTGTACAAACTTAGTCAAAAAAAAAAGGTCTCCACTAGTACGAGTAGTGCTGCGGTAGCCTAGTGAATGCCGGTTCTCCACACTTACTCTGGTTTCTCGTGGGAAATAATCTGAGCAGGATAATACCGTACCAGTTCTCCATCTTTAAATCACTGAAGATACTCCGGAGCTTACTCCCAACGCCTAAGAGAGTATTTCATTTTGACCGATAATCAAACGTTACCTTATATAATGCATTTGCTCTAAAATCTCTTAGCAACTGTTGAACATAGGCTCTACAGGAAATGTTTTGTACTAATGTGACGTCCGCTAATTGTTATTTAAGATTGTCTCCTTCTTGTCTTTCTGTTGTATACTTGAATTTTCCCCCTAGGGAGAGGGAAGGGGGGGGGGGGGGTTGGGGGTTTGGGGGGGGGGGCATAATAGGTGGAAGGGGCAATGAAGTCTGCACTGACAGAGGGAAAACCCCATACTATGGCTCTAGATGTATTTAAATTTTTATTTGATGCTAGGGGAGTATGCCTATTCAAAAGTCTAGTATATTCCAGGGTGTCTATTCCCCATCTTTTAAAGAAAGTAATCCACTATTATTGATAATGAAAAGTTACGCCATACAAGGAAGCTGTTCCAACCTGTTTTAATAACTGTTGTGCACATGCTCATACAGGAAATTCCCTGCAATAGTGATTGTTTACCACCAGTTTAAGCTTGCCTCTGGTTTTCTATGTCTGTATAAAAAGGAAAGAAAAATAAAGGAAAAATTTAAAGGAAAAGGAAAAAAGGGAGAAAAGAGAGAAGGAAGGAAAAAGAAGAAAAAAAAAAGGAAAAAAAAAAAAAAAAAAAAAAACACCCTGTTATTATGCGGCTAGTTTGATTTACCGCTATTTGGTTAGCTTATTCGCTACCCCAACAATTCCTATAAACTCTCTCCTTAACTAGTCTCTGGTTGCGATGTATCACTGCAGATCGACACACCGCTCCCTAGATTTTTGTCCCACTTCTTATCATCACTATAAAAAGCACAAAGGTTCATACAGCCCCCCCGACATGTTTCGCCAAATTTTTGGCGTCCTCAGGGGGTATCGGGGCTGAACTGAACATGTTTTCAATCCAATTGCAAATGATTTCTGCCAAACCAATAGCCCTAATTTTACCCATCAGGCGTCTATGAGGGACAGTGTCAAATGCCTTTGCAAAGTCCAAGAACACAATATCCACAGCTGCTCCTCCATCCAGGCACCTGCTCACCTCTTCATAGAAGCAGATAAGGTTAGTTTGACAACTTCTATTCTTAGTAAACCCATGCTGGCTATCACTTATTATTCTATTTGATGTCACATACTCCAGTATGTAGTCTTTTACTAACCCTTCCAACACTTTCCCCACAATGGAAGTTAAGCTTACAGGCCTGTAATTGCCTGGCGAAGTTCTAGAGCCCTTTTTATATATTGGCACCACATTTGCCTTGCGCCAGTCACTTGGCACCACACCAGACATTACGGAATCCCTGAAGATTTTAGACAGTGGTACAGCAATAACAGAACTGAGTTCTTTAAGAACTCTGGGGTGTAACCCATCTGGTCCAGGAGCTTTGTACACATTGATTTTATTGAGCTTAGATTGGATAATGCCTACATTCAGCCAGTCAACTATATTACAGGGTGCATGACCCGCACTGGCACCACCCAAGTCAGAAGTTCTCTCTTCTATTGTATAAACGGAGCTAAAAAACCTATTAAGTATGCCTTCTCTCGGTCTCCAGTCACCGATGCCCCATTTTCAGAATAAAGGGGTCCAACCTGTTGTGACTAGAGATGAGCGAGCACTAAAATGCTCGGGTACTCGTTATTCGAGGCAAACTTTTCCCGATGCTCGAGTGCTCGTCTCGAATAACGAGCCCCATAGAAGTCAATGGGAGACTCAAGCATTTTTCAAGGGGACCAAGGCTCTGCACAGGGAAGTTTGGCCAAACACCTGGGAACCTCAGAAAAGGATGGAAACACCACGGAAATGGACAGGAAACAGCAGGGGCAGCATGCATGGATGCCTCTGAGGCTGCTTAATCGCACCATTATGCAAAAATTATCGGCAACAGCATGGCCATGACAGAGTGACCGAATGAGGCTAGATAGCATCTAAAACATGCAATAATTGACCCTGACACTATAGGGGATGGCATGCAGAGGCAGCGGCAGCAGTGGCAGGCTAGAGAGTTTCATGGCGACATACCCTAAATGGACTCAGGTTTCACCAAAGGAGGTGAAATGATTTCCTACATGAAAAAAAGGTTGACGGTATATTTAGTCGATAACACAGCATGGTGGCGACATAGTGACCAAGTGCCATAACGTATCTGGTGAAACACCCGAAAAATGAGCCTGACACAGCTCTTTTGATAAGGGGACGACATGTGGAGGCAGCCATGGAGACAACTTCCATGATTAAGAGCGACGGTATGGGGCATTCATATTGCGCTGCTATGATTGCAATTTCAGGTCTCCAGCATGGCGGCGACAGATGGGCCGAGTTCCACTATGTATCTGGTGAAACACCTGAAAATTCTAGCTGACACAGCTCGTTTGATAAGGGGATGATGTGCTGCATATCCTCTCGTGCTCCAGCGTCTGGGGTATAGAGAGTTGAAATGAGACATTGGTGGATGCTGTGGAGGATCATGGAGGCAAAATGGACAGGAAACAGCAGGGGCAGCATGCATGGATGCCTCTGAGGCTGCCTAAGCTTGGGATGGAGCTGGCGGGCGAGATTTCGCCTGTCCAAGCCCCTGTCTCTCAGCTCCTCCCCACCCAAAATGGGCCTGGGGGCCAGAAGCTTTTACTTTGAAAAAATTATAATTTTCAAAGCAGGCCGGGTCGTTTCAATATTTCACCTAGGAATAATGGAATAGCATAGTGGTTCTATTTTTAATTGTTTTTACGGAAATGGTTCCATGATTAAGAGCGACAGTATGGGGCATCCATATTGCGCTGCTATGATTGCAACTTCAGGTCTCCAGCATGGCGGCGACAGATGCGCCGAGTTCCACTATGTATCTGGTGACATACTATGGCTCTAGATGCATTCAAATTTTTATAAGATGCTAGGGGAGTATGCTAATTCAAAATTCTAGTATATTCCATGGTGTCTATTTTCCACCTGTTAAAGAAAGTAATCTACTTTTATTGATAATGAAAAGATACGCCATACAAGGATGTTGTTCCAAACTGTTTCAATAACTGCTGTGCACATGCTTATACAGGAAATTCCCTGCATTAGTGATTGTTTATCACCATTTTAAGTTTGCCTCTGGTTTTCTATGTCTGTATAAAAAGGAAATAAAAATAAAAAAATTTATAAAAAAAAAAAAAAAATTTGAAGGGTTGAACAAAAATATCTGATAGAAAATGTAGGAATTGTACACATTTCTTTACAAACACTCCAACCCCCTCTGCCCATCTACCCTGCCCGACCCCACCCCTCTAGAACACCTCACATCTGAACATCTGCATGGCTGCCACCTTGGACAACCAAAGAGCAAGTAATATATGTATTTCTATGTATGTATGTATATATTTATATGTGCATTTATATATAGCTGTGTGAGGGCTTATTTTTTGCGTAACATATTTTACTTCTCAGTTATATATTATTCCAGGCCGTGTATTGGGAAGCTGGAAAAAAAATGATGAAAATGGTGGAAAAATGCATTTGCATCACTGTCTTGTGGGCTCAGATTTTAATACTTTCACTCTGCGCACCAAATCATTTGTCTCCTTTATTCTTTGGTTTGGTTCTACCACAGTGATACCAGATTTATAGGTTTTATTGTGTTTTAATATTTTTCAATAATTAAAATAATGCGTACAAAAAAGGAAATAGTTTTGCAATCTTGTGACGCTAATAACTTTTCATACTTCTCATAAGTGCACAGAGCACAAGCATTTTTTGCTTAATGAGCCGACGTTTTCATTGCTACCATTTTGAGGACTGTGCGACCTTTTGATAACTTTTTATTACACTTTTATGCAATGCAAAAGTGGCGTTTCGGACATTTGGTTCTTTTATGTTAAGGGGTTCACCTCCACCATTAACCATTTTTATATCTGCCATTTTGATACCTAACATGTTTGTGATTTTTACTGTTTAGTTAGTTGTATATGAGTTCTAAGGAAAGGGGGGTGATTAGTATTTTTCGTTTTTTGCAGTATGTGGCATTTTTACATAGGATTCATTACAGTGATCCAATGGCGCATTATAATGAATCTCCAGAAGCCGTATAGCAGACCTGAGGCTGTAATGGCAACCAATCGCAGCTCCCTGATGATGTCACGGGGAGAAGCGATCTCAACAAAGATGGTGGCGCCCTATTCATAACCCTTTGTAGCTCTGTACGGTGCAGAGTGTGACAGAGATATAAGTATATACATGTGTGTAATTGTATAAATATGTTTGTACAAAAGTGTATATATTTTTTTTCAGGGTAAGGGGGGCCCCATAAAGAAGTTTGTCATGGGGCCCAGCTTCTCCTAGTTACGCCACTGCTAAAGTATATGCCTATATAACAACTTATATACAGCAGCTCATCTCTAATAGGCTACTTTCAAACTGCCGTGTGTTCGCCCGGCTGTAGCTTGTGCAAACACATTGCTGCACGCTGGAGAAGAGGAGGGGTCAGTGCTGCTCACCCCTCCCCTCTCCATAGCAATGCACAGCACATGGCCATACATACGGGAAAAGATAGAGCATGTTATATCTTTTCCCCGTGCACGGTATGGCACGATGCCACACACTGGGCACCATAGCTAACTATGCAGCTGTATATATCTATATACTTACACCCATACAGCCGATGTGAAAGGGGTCTTATATGGCATGTATTCCATCTGTAAACAGTGAGAAGTGATTAGCTTCCAGCTATTTCCAGAGACACCTTTTCTAAATGTAGAGAGAATATAGTAAGACGAGACGACTGTAATCCTTACAGCTGCCTTTTTCTCTATAGTTACATTTCCTTGTGTTTATACTGATATACTGCTACTTCTGACATGAAAAGGTTAACTATCTTCAAAGGGGAACATAAGACAAATAGTTTCATACTCACGGTCTGTTTTATGTTAGTATTGTATCCGCATCCTTTTTTTCACACATCCGTATATCATAAGTTCATCAGTTTTTATCCACGTTTGCAAAAAAAAAAATAATGATATACAATAATTATGATCCCATAATAAGTAGAACTGGGGAAATGGTTCAAGAAATATTCCAATGCATCTTGTATGAATGGCGCGCTCTACAAGATAAAACTGTTATTATAATGAATACCTGGCCTCATACTGCTCATGAATTATAGTAAATGATTAAGATACTCCTACCCTGGAAAAATTGAAGTGTCTCATTAGCACTTATCAGCGCATTCCACCCCATGTGAGCGGCGTGGAGGCGCAATATCCAATGCTTCACTGCAAAGGCCAAAGTGTTGTGAAGATACACATCAAGTGAGAGAACAAATCATGTGTTTTGTGCTTGCCAGTAAAGGTAAACCTGGAAATAAGCTTGTTAAAAAAGGGGGAGGATTAAAGAAGGTCACGTACGCGGGGGTGTGCCGTAGAGGGGAAAAGAGGAAAAGTCAGGGGGGTGGCCATAAGTCAAGGGGCAGGGTACTGATGAGAGGTGGGGGACCCGTCAAAGTGTTGATATTAGTACTACTAATGCTTTGTTCGAAATCATAAAGGAAGTGGGTGAGGCTGTAACGATTTTGGTGCTTGGTCTTGTTTCGGCCCGGGTCCGGGGGGTTTTTTCCTCTTTTCATCTGGTACTCACCACCCGCCATTATTTGACCGTCGGTATGACAATAGGGCAGGGCTGTGTGAGGAGCTGCTGGAAGGGGAGGAGAGTGAATGGACAGAAGCACTGTGGCAAGGGAGTATGGGCTGTGCTCTCCCTAGCTGAGTAGTGAGGTTCCTTCGCGATGTGCGCGGATTCAGGAGCACCTGTTCCCCTCACTGCGAGCGCTGGTGGTGTGGCCTCGTGAATATGCTGCTCTCTGGCTCTCATGTCCCTGCTCACAACATCCGGGGCACAGGACAATACCGGGCCCGCCGAATCTTTCACACCTAGCGACGCCCCTCCCTCCCATGCCATAGCATTCTGCTACCACAGTTTTCTTCAAGGTCTTTTAGTATTTTTTTTGTACAAAAAAAATACTGAAAGACCTTGAAGAAAAACTGTGGTAGCAGAATGCTATGGCATGGGAGGGAGGGGCGTCGCTAGGGTGAAAGATTCAGGCAGGGCCCGGTATTTGTCCTGTGCCCCGGAGTCTGTGAGCAGGGACATGAGAGCCAGAGAGCAGCATCTTCACGAGGCCACACCCCAGGCTATGCAGGGAGGGGCAGGATGACTTCCTGAATAGGCGGCACATGTCGACAGAAATCCACCCACTCAGCATAAGGAAAGGCGAAGCACGCCCAATAACCTCCCTTCCACAGATGCTCTTGTCCATCTACTCTCCTCCCTCCAGCAGCTCCTCACACACGCCCTGCCCTATTGTCATACCGACGGTCAAATAATGGCGGGTGGTGAGTACCAGATGAAAAGAGGAAAAAACCCCCCGGACCCGGGCCGAAACAAGACCAAGCACCAAAATCGTTACAGCCTCACCCACTTCCTTTATGATTTCGAACAAAGCATTAGTAGTACTAATATCAACACTTTGACGGGTCCCCCACCTCTCATCAGTACCCTGCCCCTTGACTTATGGCCACCCCCCTGACTTTTCCTCTTTTCCCCTCTACGGCACACCCCCGCGTACGTGACCTTCTTTAATCCTCCCCCTTTTTGTGTTTTGTGCTTGCCAGTAAAGGTAAACCTGGAAATAAGCTTGTTACAAAAACAATACTAAAAGACCTTGAAGAAAACTGTGGTAGCAGAATGCTATGGCATGGGAGGGAGGGGCGTCGCTAGGTGAAAAGATTCAGGGCACGGGCCCCGGATCTTTTGTCCTGTGCCCCGGATGTCTGTGAGCAGGGACATGAGAGCCCAGAGAGCAGCACTCTTCACAGAGGCCCCACCCCCAGGCCTCCTGCAGTGAGGGGAAACAGGTCCCGTCATCCCCACAGCACAGGAACCTTCTCCTCCAGCCTCCTATACCCCCTTCCACAGTCTGTCACATCTCCTCCCCCCAGCAGCTCCTCACACAAGCCCTGACTATGTCATACCTCCCAACTTTTGGACAAGAGAAAGAGGGACAAAAGCCCCTCCCCTTTTTCTAAACCACGCCCATTGTCCCACCCACAAGCATAGTATAATATCAACCTTGACGGTCCCCACATAGTACAGTGCCCCTTACTTTGGCCACCCCCCTACCCCCATGGACCCGTATAATATGCCATAAAGCAAATCTGCAACATATAAAACCCATCTTTAATTTTATCCTCCCTTGACATTTCGTTTTCCACTTTTATTTATCTCCCCAAACTTACACATACTATTTCTGTACCCTTACTGCCCACCCCTCCTCCAGTTTCCTCCTTTCCCTCAGCCTCCACGTCCTGTAAACCCTCCAGTCCTCCAGCCCGCCTGTAGACCTCCTGTCCCCAGCCTCCGTCATCCACCTCCTCCTGAGCCTCCTGTCATCCACGACCTCCCCTTCCGACATCCCTCCACCTGCCCCCAGTTCCACAGTCCCTCCAGAAACCTCCTTCCTCAGACCTCCCCCTCAAGCAACCTCCTGTCCTTCAGACTCCTCCTCCTGTCCCGCCAATCAGCCTCCACCTTTCCCCAGCCTCTCCTCCTGCCCTTGATGCCTCCTCTGTCCCCAGCCTACTCAAGCATCTCCCTGTCCTCAGCTCACCTGTCTCCAGCATCCTCCTCTGTCCCCAGCCTCCGACTCCTGTCCTCCGGCATCGCTCCGTCCTCTCCGTTCCCTCCGGCACCTCCTCCTGTCCAGCAGCAAGCCTCCTCCTTGTTCCCCAGCAGACCTCCTCCTTCCCCCGTCAGCCCCTCCCTGTCCCCCTGCAGCCTTCCTGCTGTCCCCTGCAGCCTCCTCTGCCCACCGCAGCCTCCCTCCTGCCACACCAGCACCTCCTCCTGTCTCCTGTAGCCCTCCAGCCCCCCCTGTCCTCCTCCTGGCCCCCAGCCCTCCCTGTCCTCCTGTAGGCCTTCCAGCCCCCCTGTCGTCCTGTAGCCTCCAGCCCCGCCTGTCCCTCCTGTAGCCTCCTGTCCTCCAGCTCCACTCCTTCAGCATCCCACACTGTCCCCAGTCCCATCCCATCCAGAATCCTCCTGTCCTCCGAACTCCACACCCCTCAATCATCCTCCTGTTCCTTGTTCCTCCTCCTGGTCCCCCAGCCTCCTCCTGTAGCCCTTGTCATCTAGCCTCCTCCTGTAGCCTCCTGTCCCCAGCCTCCGGCCATCCTCCTGTTCACTAGCATCCCTTACCCATCTAGTCGCTCTAGCTCCTTCCTCAGACTCCCCTTCGCCTCCTCCTCCTGCTGTCCTCCAGCCAGGCCTTCATACTGTCCCCCCAGCAGTCTCCACTGTCCCCTCCCCAGCCTCCTCAAGCATCCTCCTCCTCCGCCCCACCTTTCCTTCACGCCTTCCTCCTCCTGTCCTCCAGCCTACTCCTTCTGTCCCCCCCCAGCCTACTCCTCCTGTCCCCCCAGCCTTCCTCCTCCTGTTCCTCCACCTCCTCACCTTTCCCCCCCCAGCACCGCGCCTCCTGTCCCCCAGCAGCCTGTCCACTTGTCCCCCAGCCCCTCCATCTGTCCCCCAGCCGCTCCACCTGTCCGCCAGCCGCCTCCTTCTGTCCCCCAGCCTACTCAAGCATCCTCCTGTCCCCCAGCCTCCACATGTCCCCCAGCAGAGCCTCCTCCTGCTCCCAGCATGCAGCCTGACGCATTGTCCCCAAGCTCCATCCTGTCCCGCTGCCTCCACCTTCCTCACCCCCTCTCTGTGCCCCCACACTACTACATCCCTCTGTCATCCAGCCTCCACATGGTCCTCCAGCATCCCTCCCCTTGTCCCCCAGGCCGCCCGGCTCCTTCCCCAGATCCTCCTCCTGTCCCGCGCAAGCCTCCTCACTGGTTCACGCAAGTCCCATCCGTTCCCCAGCAGCCTCCTCCTGTCCCCCTGCGCAGCCCTCCTCTGCCCCGTCACTCCTCCTGCCTGTCCTCACTGAAGCTCCTCACACCGCGCCCCCCTGACGACTTCCTCCTGTATGAGCCTCCAGGACCCCCCTGTCCTGTCTGTGCCAATCCACCCCCCTTCCTCCTGTAGCCTCCAGCCCCCCGTCCTGTAGCCCCTCCAGCACCCCCCCTGTCCTCTTCCTGTACCCCAGCCTCCCCCTTCCCCTCCCGTACCTCCAGCTCCCCCCTTTCCTTTCCTTTGTCCCCATCCCCCCTTTCTCCTCCTGTACCTCCAGCCCCCCCTGTCGCATCCCAGCACCCCTGTCCTCTTCCTGTGCCCCCAGCCCCCCCCTTTTCCTCCTCCTCCTGTAGCCTCCAGCCCCCCCTGTAGCCATCCACAACCCCTGTCCCTCTTCTATGCCCCAGCCCCCCCCCCTTGCTCCCCGGTACCTCCATCCCCCTAACCTCCGCACCCCCCTGTCCTCTTCCTGGCCAGCTTCCCCCTTTCCTCCTCCAGTACCCTCCAGCCCCCGGCAAAAACCCCTTATCCTCCAGCCCCCCCCTGATGTCCCTTCCTTGCCCCAGCTCCCCCTTTTCCTCCTCCTCCAGTACCCTCCATCCCCCCCCGTCTCCCTCCAGCCCCCCCGGTCCTCCTTCCTGTGCCCGCAGACCCTCTTTCGCTCCTCCAGTAGCCTCCAGCTCCCCCCCCTGTATCCTCCAACACCCCTGTTCCTCTTCCTGTGCCCCAGACCCTCTTTCCTCCTCCAGTAGCCCCAGCTCCCCCCTGTGCTCCAGCCACCCCAGTCCTGCTGTAGCCCTCCAGCACCCCCACTGTCCTCGTCGCTTTCCTGTGGCCCCAGACCCTCTTTCCCCTCCTCCAGTACCTCCATCTCGCCCCTGTACCTCCGACACCCCTGCCTCATTCTGTGGCCCCCAGCACCCTCTTTCCTCCTCCAGTAGCCTCCAAGACCCCTGTACCTCCAGCACCCCCTTCCTGCTGGAGCCTCAGCACCCCCCTGTACTCTTCTGTGCCCGCCCCCTTTTCCCCTCCATAGCCTCCAGCCCCCCCCTGTCCTGGCCTCCGTGCCCAGCCCCCCCTGTTCTTTCTGGTAGCCTTCCAGCCCCACCTGTCCATGCTGTAGTCCTCCAGCCCCCCCCCCACGGTCCCCTCTCCTGTGCCCCAGACCCGTCTTTCCTCTCTCCGTAGCCTCCATCCCCCCTGTAGCCTCCAGCCCTCTCCCTGTCCTCCTCCTGTGCCCGGCAGCCCCCCCTCCTTCTGTAGCCTCCATCCTCCCTCCTGCTCCTCTCCCTGTGGCCCCCTGTCCCCTCAGTCTCTACCTGCTGTCGTTCTCCTCTTCCCCATGGACTTGCGGAGGGTGGCGGTGGGGCCAGACGGGGGCCTGAGCTCTCGCTCCTCACATGATTGTGCATGGAACATCATGTGAGGAGGAGCAGGGGCTGGTCCCGCCTCCTCCCATCCCCATTCCTTGGCTGCTCTGCAGCTCTAAACGCGGGGGCTGGAGGAGGCGGGACGACGTGGACAAATTGGGCGGGGCCCGGGACATTCTCTCCCCTTCCGTGTCAGCTAACATAGCCCTAAAACGGGGACTGTCACGCTGCAATCGGGACGTTTGGTAGGTTATGCTATGTGTGTGCAGGCCTCCTTGTGTCGATGATGGTGAGAGGATGTGCTTGCCCATTCCCACCGTCAGCTGTCCATGCTTCCACAACACAAGCAGAGGAGTTACCACAGTAAGAGGATTCTCAATAATGTAGTCCATGTATATACGTGTATTGTATGTGTATATATATGAGTGACTTTTCTCTAGGTGTAAAGGCCTTTGACACCAATGGGGCCAGTTTACTTACCCGGTGTGACCACCCGGTCCGTTCGATCCATCTCGCTTTCTCTGCGTTATTCGGGTCCGTCCGGGATTCATCAAGGTATGTCCTCCTCGCATCCACCAGTGGCGCTGCTGTGCTGAAAAGCACTGAACCACTCAAATTCAACGATGCGCTGACCAAAGTGAAGGTAACGCGTCCCGCGACAATTTTTAGTTTTATTTATTTATTATTATTATTATTAAATGCGGGGCGTTTTTCCGATCCCGGCGTTTTGGTCGGCCAACCCCCCCCGATTTCCGTTCGTGCATGCCAGGCACGATTGCGCCACAATCCGATCGTCGTCGAAATCCCCGGGCAATCAGTGAAATTCTGCGCAAATCGAAAATTTCGGGTAACCACTCAGGAAAACCGCATCATTGGGCCCTTATAAATGACCCCCCATGTAGTAATGTGTTCTGTGAGTTTCATTCTTTTTTCAATCCCCATGTTAAGTCACAGCCCCATTACTTTCAGAGGGCTCAAGTACATATGCCTGCTGTGTGCAGCGTGTCATGCCATGAACATGCAGGTGTGTATTGCAGCAAACACCCATCAACCAATCAATGGTGGTACCTATCGCAAGCATTAACCCTTTACATGCCACCCGTTAAGCTGTGACATGCGCCACAATCTTGGCTGTGATCATCTCCATGACAGCCTCAGGTCTTTATTAGATCTGACAATTTGTCATTCATTCAGATCTGTTACAATGTACCAGTGAAACTTGTAACAAATCATGTTCAAAATGCCATATACTGCTATACTGTAGTATAGCAGTATATGATAAAATCAGCAAGAACAACTAGGGTTAAAGTAGTAAAAAAAAATTTTTTATTAAACAAATAAGTTCTAATCGTCACCCTTTCCCAAGAACGGATATAATGATACAGTAAAAATCACAAACATGTCAGGTGTTGCAGCGTCCCAAAAATAACATTTATTTGCAATTTTGCAACTCATAGAAATTTAAATAAAAAGTGATGTTGTACAGTCCCACAAATGGTATCAATGTATATGTCATCACCTCCTGCAAAAAATTACACCTGATGCAGTTCCGTACGCCAAAGAAGGAAAATGTTATTAGTGTCAGAATATGTCAAATTGAAGAAATCTTTTTTTGTACACACGGTTTTGTAAAGTTTATTAAAACCTAACAAAACATATATAATTTTGAATCCCCATAATTTCATCAACCCAAAGCAAAAAGGGGAGGTATCGTTAGGTAAAAGCCGTATAACAGAGCCCTCAAGAAAATGGTGCAAAAGCATTTTTTTGTCCTAGTTCACTCATTTGGAATGTTTCTCCCGCTTCCCAGTACACGGCATGGAAAATTCAGAGATCCAGAGATGTGTAATGTAACGGTGCACAGTGCTATCAGCTCCTTGCTCCACTACAGACCCTACAACACTGCACAATGGGGCTGAGAGGTCTGCCGGGGGAGGTAAAGTCAATACATCCAGTAGGTGCCTTAAATTGGGTCGAATTTCTGCATTCTGTCTGGCTGGGGATATGGGTCCCAGAGGTGGAACCCAACCTATCATGTATTAATTATATATCCTGTGCATATGTTATAAATACTAGAGAATATCCTTTTAAGTTTTGGGGCCACAATGACTGGATATAAGAGACGGGGAGTTCTTTCTATAGCTGCATATGATAAGAATTGTTATTTTATGCAGCAAAAGCACGTGGGGGTATACTGTAAGAATGGATGCTACAGAGTATTTGAAACATGCAACTTTGGGCCCGTGCCTCAGATCTTTTATGACCCTAGCAACTCCCCTGATGGGAGGTAATAACTGAACTGTTTGTGTAATATGTCTTACACTTGTACCTTTCAATACCATGTGCTGTGTGACTCGGCACTCATCCCCTGGCAGTGGCTGAAAAGGAGCAGTCCCCCCTCGCCCTTGGGAAACCACTCCTCCATGTGTCCTTTTCAAATAAATGAATTACTTCCGTCACTCAGGATTGTCTGTAGAGAAGCAGGGGGCGTCACTAAGCCAAGTGATGGGTGTTTTCATAAATTTGTAAAGGACACATGGAGGAGCAGTTTCCCAAGGGTGAGGGGCAACTGTTCCTTTATAGCCACTCCCAGGGGACGAGTGCCTAGTCACACAGTGCATGGTATTGAAAGGTACTATATAACCTATCTTTTTTTCTGTAAAACCTAATTTTTAAACAAAAACACTTTGGCAGTTTATGTACTATGCTCTGTGGGGACTGGGGGAGTGCTAAAAATGGGTCTCCTGGTGACAGGTTCCCTTTAAGCAGTGCTCTGTAGTCAGCTCCAGGAGACAGAGAGAGTGAGATCCACAGTCTGCAACCTTTTCTGAGTTGATTGCACAGACATATGATCCAAAAGCCAGAGAAGGACCAAATATTGGGAAATCCCTCCTCTCTTTTCACAATCCAGCTCCAGGGCCCCTTTAATTGGCTTTTACAAAAATCCAGCTCAAGGAAGACATTGCTTTCCACTACACAACTACCCTGGAGCCTGAGACACATTGGATAAAAATCTAGGGGAAATATATGTGCCCTTGATAACTTTCCCCATCACGATCTCACAATATTTAATTATTTGCTTGTTTATATAAATTTGACAGCACCATAGATTCCAACTTCAGGTACAGCAAGAGCCTGACCAAGAGTTGCCAAGAATTGTATGATTCTCTTCTCTAGTTTCGTATAATATTTTTAAATAATAACTTATATTTATAGGCCAATGGAAACCTTTGGTTTTCTTAATCATTTGTAGCCAGACCAAGATTGGATCCAAAAATGCAAATCCCTCCTTAATACTTTTCCTTATAATTCCTTTCTGTTTGTGGCTTGATAATACTGATGAAAAATACTGATCAAATAAAAATGTATGTAAAAGTAGCATTAGCCAGGTTATTAAGCAGAGAATCTCTCTGATAACTTCAATGTTATCTATAGCCATTATAGCCATTGGCAAGCAAGGGGGATATAGAAAATGGTTAATATTTTCTCACTTTGGGAACAGACACGCAATGTTTAGGAAAAAAAACATTTGAGCATTAGGCCCACTACTTTGGGGTTAGACTGATGGCCTTTGTAATGTAAGCATTGCACGTTTAATATGCCTATAGTGGTTTTCTCTGCTTGAAGTTTATACTTTTAATTCCTCGCAAGAGTCATATTTACATTGCAAATAGTCACCTGTGAATTCCATAAGCCCAAAGTGTTAACGCATGGAAATCCAGGGGCAAAGATTTATGCAGCCGTTTGTGAAACCATTCTTTTGGAATGAATGAGATTTCATAGTTTAGAAATCTTCATCCTATTCTCTAAACAAAGATGTGGGAAACTATTAATGTTTATAGTAACCATTCCCATGTTTTGCTTGGTTGTAGTAGAATATGGATAGCAACATTACAACATTCTTCATGCTAATACATACTTTATTTTCATATATTTGGAAAATTTGTCCTACTTGTATAAAGACTCATAATCCTACATATTGTGAAGTAGGAAAGTGCATGTCCTATAACTTAAAATTCACTTTAGGTTTACAAGCTATAGGGGTACATCAAACCAATTTAATTAGATTATTTTGCTACTTTCCTCTTCTATATTTTTTATTAAACATTTATTTGAATATTTCATATAAATAAACAAACATATGCTGTGTAAATGGACAGGACTGTGCGAGAATCTGGAGCCATGGTGGGTATGTTGCTTCTTTGCTCTCCAGGCATCAGTTCTTACCAGGGAACCATCTGAACAATGTTTGTATATGTTATTCCAGTGTTTCTGGAGGTTTCCTCCGCTTGCTCAGGTTTCCTCCCACATTCCAAAACGGGCTTTCCAGGAAATTGTCCTTGAGTGTGTCTGACAGTCCACTGGAGGTAATACACTTCTGCACCGCTATGGCTGACAGAGAAACTGGAAAACTTTTAAAAGAAGTCCATTCTTAATTTGCATGAGAAGAACATAAAGAATGTCTTAGTTTTAAATGCCAGTGCTTGAATATAACACAGACAACTTAAATTAAATAGAATTATTTCTGTACAAATCTAGTATAGAATCTTGAGCAAAGTAAAGTCCACTATTTTTGAATAGTTTTAAAGGTCTGGTTAGAAATAATTAGGTAACTACAACCTCAGATGAATAGCACACAATGAATTTTACCATATTAATATTTCTATTTATGCCAAAATGAATAAGCAATGTGTAAAAAAATTAAGATCCACCCATGATTCAATAGTTTGTAGAACCATATTTAGCAGAGCTTCTAATCAATTTCTTCATAACTTTATCAGTCTCTCACATCATTTTGGATTTTTGTTCTGCTCTTCTTTACAACATTCCTTCATTTTTATGGAGGTTTGTGGGCATTGGCTTATGCACAGGTTCCATCACAAAATGTCAATTAGGGCTCTGCACATGAATGTGAAATGGGTATGTGTGCAAGCTTTATATCAGCAGCTAGCACAAGTTCCCATTTACTTCTATAGGCCCATGGCCGTGGCAGTCTTAGTCATTTGTCAACAGCAGACCTCGAACACTGTTGATAGTGTTTGTGTACAGGCTCATACTAAGGTCTGGACTGTGCCATTGTAACACCTTGTGCCATTGTAACACATTGTAACACCTTCTCAGCCATTGTGTTCTAGATTTGCCGGTTTACTTGGGAACATAGTCCTATCAGAGATCCCATTTTTTGCCAAGTTTTAGCTATTGAACCCAACATTAAACTGTAGTATACTTTGGTATACAGTCATGGTTGATTCAAGTCCTTTGGAAGAAAAACAAGCCCAAATCTTCACCCTTACACCATCATGTCTGACATTCGATATGAGGTATTTGTGCTGATATGCTGGCCCACAAAGTCTGTCTGACTCTGAAAAGAACATGTAAACTGCTAGCATATGTATTTATAAAGTGTTACTGCTTAGTCAGAGTTTGCTCCCCATTTATTACTGACTTATGCCACAATTCTGTCTGCCACACAATTCTGCAGCATGAACAGAGTGCACCAAAAAAGTGGTGCACTGCTGGACGCACCAGATTACTGAAGACCATGCACCATTTTTGATTAATAGGGAGAACTTTGATAAATTTTGATAAATGTGGGTGACTTTCATCTTAAATGTCCAAAGGACACTATTTCAGAAGTGGTTTTGGTTTATCAAGTGAAACTTTGCAATGTGCCTCACAAAAAGCTGATTCCAAACAAGCCATGAATGATCAGTCTATTTTTTAATGTACTTTGATGATCGTAGACATTTAACCTGCGTAATGCGGCATATAGGGGGACATTTAACAAGGCTTGTACAATAGTTTTTTTTTATCTTGAAATAATCACAATTCCTGGTGCGTGTGCAATTCCTACACCACGCCTGCGCACCACTAATAGACTACATGTGATCAGGTGCAGGCTATATTTGAATTCAGACTTTGCAGTCTTAAATATTTTCTACTTGTAAATAATCTTTCTCTAGCGTAATTGCTGGTGTTTTTCCACATCAATATTGTATTTACAAACGAACTGCCAACACCTGCTTTTATAAAGGTGACCACACTTGCTGAGGATATATTAATAAAGCGCAGTCAATAAACAGCAACTTGGGGATATTTTTTTGAATTCATATAGAACGGGGGAGTTGCCTGGCTATAGAGGAGAACAGACATGCTGTGTGATAGCTCCTGCTCCATCCCAAGATGAGCACATTAGCCCAAAGCAACCCAGCACTGCTACCAACTAACCTATGGGGCCCAAGAAGAGAAGAACAGTGAAGACCCATGTCCCCCCCAGCTCGCATTATCCCTAAAGGAATAGGCCAGTACCTCACCAGCCTCGTGGCTGCCTCAGCCTCCGTTCCCATTATGGAGGGCACCTCTACATCATAGGCTGTCCCGCAGATGTCAGGCAGAACCAAGTCCATGGTGGCTGCCTCCTGTCAAAGCCCCAGTGGGGTAAGAGATCTTACATGTATGGCCTACCTGTCTCTAACCCAGAGCCCAGCAGACACCACCTGCCTCGTGGGATCCAAGATGGCCACCATCTGGGAGCACCGCAGGCTGATGGTATGGAGTATACTGGCCAACATGCTCTGGCCCCGCAGGCAGAGGCTGGAAATGACTCATACACCTCTAAACCTCTGACTGTCATGCCTGAGCAGCAACCTTGCCTGATTGTGCACATCGCACAGATTCACCAACCCTGGGAGCCACCAGAATACCATTACTCTCCACCAGCACCCCTGCAACAACTAAACCCATATACCTCCCCACTGATGACCTTGCAGACAGGGAATGGCAAACCCCTCAGGGGCTGAAGGTTAGTGTGTCTTGCCCAATGGCAGCAGGGATCCCTCATCTAGCAGTGCTCAGTTCAATATCAGGAGCCTGCGCCATGCCAGTCAGCCCTGAGCCCTACCCACCTGCCCCTAACCTCCCTGAGACCATGGCACCAGACTAAACATAGTCTGGAGAGATACAGCATGGGCTCCAACTCAGATCCACTACATGGGAATGACAGCAACAGCCAGGCACAGTCACCTCTATAACCCGATGTAGGAGCGTCATAGCACACTCCACCTTCTGGGTCACAACTGCACTCTCCATTTCCACCTACTGCAGCAACCATCATTATTCTGCCTTGAAGGGTCTCCCTATCATCATACTTTTGCTCCCCAAGTAGTGGACCTGCAGCATGCCTCCCTATTCCCACTTCATTCAACCCTCAGACCTTAACAGCAATCATCACTGTAATACCGAAACCCGGCAAGGACCAGCTATCCCGTGCCATCTTTCACCCTACCTCCCTCCTTAACTTTGACATTAAACTATTCTCAAAAATACTCGCGGATCATCTGGCCCTCACCTTCCCCTCATCATAATGACCAGGTGGGATTTATCAGAGGGCGGGAAGCGAGAGACAATCTAAACAAGACATTTCTCTTAATGCAATAGGCTCAATCCCGTTCCATTTCTTCTTGTCTTCTATTGGTAGATGTTGAGAAGGCATTTCACTTTGACTGAGTACATTGGGGCTTCATGGCCGCAGCATTGCAACAAATTGGTCTGGGACTTTCTCCTTAGCGAAGATCTTGGCATTATATTCTGGCCCCACTGCTCGTGTACGTGTAGTGTATTTCTCATGGACCCATACCCTATCAATAATGGTACTAGACAGTGGTGCCCCCTGTCCCCATTGTTGTATGCTGTGGTCATGGAGCACCTAGCCAACCTATTACTAGGTCCGTAATAATGCGGTTATTAAGGGGCTGAGGATCGGGGCATCCCACCATAAAACCGCTTTGTGCACAGATGACCTCCTCTTTTACATCACCCAAATAATGTTGGGCCCACCCCCTCCTTCTTTTTTGCCTTTTCCCCCTTTTCCTCTCCCCCTCCCCCTCTGTACTGACCTTCTTATATTATACTCCTGCCGCTTTTTATTTTCCCTTCCTCTTGCTGTTATCTCTCCTTGATTTCTCTTACAATCTCACTCTGACCTATAGATACAATGTTGACATTAGTTGCCCCCCCTTCTGTGGGAACCCTTCTGTAGGAACCATCTCAGACACCCTTACACTTAAGCATGTTGTAACACCACAGGGTCATCGTGACCTACTCTGCCTGGGTCCTAGACAGTTGGCAGGGGAGGCTGGGTCTCTCCTCCTGCCTCTTATTGCCGCATGGGGATCAAGATCCAATGCCTCTACTCTAATGTCACTGTTCCTCTAGGTCAGTGGTTCTCAACCTTTCTAATGCTGTGACCCCGCAATACAGTTCCTCATGATATGGTGACCCCAAACGATGCAACTCGCAGTAAAAACACAGTAAAATTGTGGCTCTGATGGCTTTAGGCGACCCCCGGTTTTGGTCTTTCGACCCCCGCTGGGGTCCCGACCCACAGGTTGAGAACCACTGCTCTAGGTACACGTATACCCTTATGCATCAAGTGAAAGCGACTCTACTGTCTACGACCTAAATCCATCTACACCTCCTGACCTAGTCCTTTTGTAGGCCTATGTTAGTAAGAAATGAATAAGAATTCAAATACAATTAAATGATGAAAAAAAAGTGTAAATGTTTATTGGTTACAATATATTTGATAAAAACATATGTGGAACGATAAAAGGAACACTGGCTACAGGAGACAGAAGATCATATGGACCAGGCACTATGGAGTACAGAGAGTAGGTGCTGCAAAGTAAGGGGCATGCAAAAGAACATGGGGGTATTTCCAGCGACCAGGTAATTATGGATACAGATTTTGGCACTTTCTAGCTATGCTAATTGCTAAGGACTAACGACTAGTCTAGCCATTTGATGATGCATATGCCAATTCCACCCTACCACTGCTAACTTGTCAGGCATACCTATTGCTATAACGCTTTGTATTCAGTATGTTCTTTTGCATGCCCCTTACTTTGCAGTATCTACTTTCTGTATTCCATAGTGCCTGGTCCATATGATCTTCTGTCTCCTGTAGCCAGTGTTCCTTTTATCGTTCCACATATGTTTTTATCAAATATATTGTAACCAATAAACATTTACACTTTTTTTTCATCATTTAATTGTATTTGAATTCTTATTCATTTCCCCTCCTTTTTCTTTTGCTTTTTGATTTATAAATGTTATATACGGGGATCAAGTAAATTTTCCTGGTGTATCATTGCATCCAGACATAGGTGTGTTGTCACCCGCTTACACGTTTTTATTTTCATTTCTTTTTTTGAGCTATACATATTGATGTTCTATGTTAGTAAGAGCGCGGTAGTGGCCAAGATTCCCTTGTCTCAGGAGACTTTGGTTTACATGCAATGTCGATGTGTGGTTGGGGATGGAACCCGTAGCTATAGGACATGGATATTATATTGGATTATTTAAGGATGTATGTATTGACCTGCCAGTGCTATTTTGTACTTCTGACTCAACCTCTGACTTTCCTTTAAAATTTGTTAAAGCACTGTTGCTATAATATGCTATTCTGTTGGTTTGTTTGCTTACTTGCTTAATAAACTTGATGGAACCATAAATTCATAAGGAAGCTGAAAGGTTGAAGTTTATTTTCCCACATTGTCTTTGTATTTTGGCATAGTGTTTGTTAAATAAATGATGACAAAGTGTAATTTGTTTATGTGTTGTACTGTGCTACTGTGCTGAGATTTCCTTAATTTTAATATCAGGTGTCTTGTTTGTTATGTACTGCACTGCCTTGTTCCCATGACTATGCTTACTGAATAGTATATTGATGAAATCCCTGCTGTTCAATTTTTTACACAAATAAAGTAATTTTCATAGGCTTTCTGACACCATTTTATATAGAACTTCATCAGGAGGGAAAAAGTGCTCACAGGGTGAATATATTAGGTGGATATAATACAGTGTTGTTTATTTTGCTGTGAGTAACATCAAGACAAAACAATGAAAGTGGGACATTTAGAATATATATATATATATAAACTGAAGTATAAGCATTACAATTATTAGTAGATGCATATGAAATGGCCCGTTTGTCGGGCATTACAAACTAAACCCGCTCCGATCAGAGTATGTGCACCTCTATACATCATATTAGGGTCACTAATCTATTTTCAAGGGAATCATTACTTATTCTTTGCTGCCATCTACTGGTGATTTCAGCTGAAGCACTATCTGCGTGTAAGAGGAAGGGTTAATGTTTACTCTGTTGATCAAAATTCTAACACTATGTTAATCCTTTTCTGCAGCAAGGTCAGCCATTGGTTTGAAGCCTTGAATCCCCCTCAAAGCTTTCAGCTGCCATCTCCCCTCAGAAGGCTACCCCCTCTATCAGACATGCAGCTCTGTGTGCATCCCTCCATAATGCATGCCTAAAGTTGTCGTCCAATCAGCTCAACCATCCTCCAGCACTGCTACTGGACCCTGTCTCCACGTGTGATCCCTGGCTGCCGCTATCATCACGGGCCTTCGCTTCACCATCTGCCTGAGGATTTCTTCACCATTCTTCTGGCATCCCCTCACTGGCCCTGCCTGATGTGAAAGAGGCTTGTTCACCTAGTGATGCATTAAAGGGAATCTGTTACCAGGGACCTCATTTTCACTAAAGATAGGTTGCAGAAGCCCATCACAACTGCAGTGCAAAAATGCCTCTCTGCCTTTTATAAGCATTTGCATTACAATATAATTGTGTGTTATAACTTACCTTGCACCCTGACAAAATCCTGGGGTAGTCACAGGTGCTGGGCTTTGGTTTGGATGCATTTCAAAAAACAACATGTGACTTGTCAGTGTTACTCACTCCTCAGATCTTAGCCCCCATCTTTGTGCTCCTTAACAGCTCCTCCCTCCCCCATTGATGTCAGCTCACCAGGCTGTTACCTCTGTGATGGAGCAGGAGGAGGAGCTGTAATGCATATATATGAGGTGACATTATATTAATTGTAAAAATACACTGCTCAAAAATAAAGGAAACACTCAAAGAACACATCCTAGATCTGAATAAATGAAATAATCTCATTGAATACTTTGTTCTGTACAAATTTTAACATTCAAAATTGACCAAAACACAAGCCAGAAAGCATAGGTACTGAGAAGTGGTCTGTGGCCCCCACCTGCAGAACCACTCCTTTATTAAGTGTGTCTTGCTAATTTCCACCTGTTGATTTCATTTGTTTAAGTGATATGTTTACTTTTTGAGCAGTATATTGTATATATAAAATAAAATATTTAGGAGGAATCAATTATTACAAATAAGTAATAATCCAGAAGTATCTTTAGTTGGTATACAAGGAACCTGGGTGAGAGAGGATACACATATATACAGGGAACTAGTTGTTGATTTATATAATGGAATGAAGAACAGAGGACTAGCTTAAAATTGATGTGCCCCACTCAAAAGTCAGTAAAACCCCCCTACACATACACACAACTGATGCTATATATACTATGTATAATAGAGGTGTCTTAGAGGAACTATATTCCTTTTTGACCTGTCCCATAAGCTAACAGCTACATTAGTTTTAAAACAAATACAACAGAACTAGAGTAGCAATTGATTCTCCCAACCCTTTGTCTGTCCAAAATCCACAATTGATTATGTAAATGGACAAATATAATAATACATAAATATATCAGTACAGCCATAAACATTGCAAGAATAATAATAAATAGTCCTAGAAGCATAGAATAAGGCTAGAAGTATAGAAACAATTCAAGTACAATGATAAATGATTATACAATTATACAAAAATATATATATATATATATATATATATATATATATATATAATAAAGTACAATATATATATATATATATGGCCACTGAAATAGGAATTCATCTAACAAACAGCAATGAGCAATGGTATATAGCAATTTCCAAGTTTCTCATAGTCATCCTTTTCCTGTGTCTGCCTAATATCTCAGCTCATTAAAAAAAAAGATAATAAAAGACAAGATACAGTTTCCTTCAGAGCCCTGAGCCCAGAATACTCCTTGTCCAATTTCATCCATGCAGCCTTTAACTTTAACCTCATATCTGGAAGGAGGAGAATGTTTATGGCGAGGCATGCAAAATAAACTCCAAAGAGTTCACCATAAAATATGACAACTACTTTAAATAATGTTGACTTAATTAAACTTTAAACTTTATTTATATATTTTATGACTGCAGTGTGAGCTCTTCTCGGATGTTTACCCCAGTGAAGGAATCCATCATCCAAAATCCTTGAAGGAATTAATCCCCCTTTCCCTGGCACAAGACTGAACTCCAACAATTTAGATCTAAATATTTAGTGATGGATGATACATGTTTATAGAACAGAGGGCAGCATGACATTTAAATGGGATCCATAGTAACTAGAGTATATGTTATGTTGAAAGGATTAGTGAAACTGGAGGTCACCAAAATGCCATTGTGAGCCATTGGATGATAATGAATTTAGCCCATCGTAAACCTATTTGTTACTCCCTCCCAATCTCAGTGTTTGGAATCTTCTTCACAAAAAGGTTACGTATAAGTTTCAGACATCGAACTGCTGACTCTTTCACATTTGCTTGAGCATCCCATGGTTAAACTAATAGCCTTATTGGGTGTCAGCCAAAGGTTATGGGACTCTCAAAATATTCTTGGAAAAAAACTTTATCACTGAGCTAAAGTTTCTCATTAGTAACCCTGTGTTGTCTTATCCATGAAATTACATGATTCACTCTTTTCTCTAGACCACAAGAGTTGAAATTCGGAATCCCAAAGGAAGTTATTAAATGTATCAACAAGATAGCTCCCATTATGTACTCTGCCCCATTGGGTAGAGCAAATATATCATAGAAGATAGATTTCAAAATAATGCTATATATCACTCACAGTTATTAAACATATGTCAGATCAAAGTATTGTTTTAAAGTTGAACCTAGAGGGAGATCCTTAAACATATACATTGAGTCTTTCTAATTTCTTTGCTGATATCATAAAACATGTACAGAGATTTATTAAAACTGTTGCTGAATACACCAGTCCACAGAGTCCGAGTCCACAGTTGTACTCTGCGCCAGATAAATCATGCTGGATTTCTATTTCTGGTCAATGTAGGACTGTGAAGTCAACCTTTAGACCAGCTGTTACTTGGTCTAGTTTTCGCCAGAATTTTGTGGTACGCAGCTGAATTTTTCCAACTAAATTTTCTGTCCCCAGTGGTAGGCCAAGACCCCTTTTCGTGACTCTTGGCTCATTTGCATAATTATTAAAGTCTTATTCTGAAAAAAGAAAGGTATAAAAAGCTAAAAGGTTAGCAGATCCTACCAGAGGTGACATACACCTGCATGTAAGTGTGCTTGGTTTACAATCCTTCACCCTGATGGTAGATGTCCTTTAAATAAAAAATGTTGCTTTTTGTTCATAAATACCAGGATTGGTAAATGTACCTTAGATTTTTGTACTTGTGAATTCCCAAATCAACCTTACTTGGTGGGAGCCCCTTCATGGCTCTATAATCCGGCACTGGGTTCTACAAAAATTATAATCCATTTAGGGGGCACTGCATAAATTATAATTAATGGGGGTCATTATGGTAAATAATTAAATTCATTTGAAGGCATTGATTATGATATAATTTTTCTGCTACCTATTGCTCAGTTGGGATTCGGCCACTGGCCACAAGCTCATCTCATTGGGCCTGTTGTATATGCGATAGGAACCCTGTGATGCTGGGCAGTCAAGTTATCAGGACTCGTAAATAACTAAATAAACCTAAACCTCCTACTAAACTACAATAGACAATATACAAAATACAAGGGTCAGAAGGACGGCGCTGGGAAAAAGGAGGAGAAAGTCCAAAAACACCACAGTCTGAATATTAAACAAAGTTTTTTTCGCCGCATCTACGTCTTTCCAACTAGATTTTCAAAATGTTACTGCCAAAATGTTCAAATACCTCTTTCCTTATGTTGCACAGCACACAGGTGAGGGTATAAGTTCCTTAGTTGTTCGTCTGTTCGTCTTCCTTCTATCCCACACTTGTGGACAGAGCTCTCAAACCCTGACCAATTCCGGGTGCACGGGTCCGGTCTTCCGACTGGAACTTCTTGCTTTCCTGTTTTTCGTTCCGTCACACTCTTTGGTAGTGCTCACTTCACTCCCATAGAGGAAAAGAAGACGCAATGGTGCAGCGAGTTTTAAAATATAATAAAAATTTTATCAATATACTCACACAACATATAATTAAAAAAGGCCTTGAATACAAATATTGCATGTTCGGTACAGCTCGCCCGACTCCGAGTTTCGCCTTTTCGGCTTCTTCCGGGGCTTACCATAATAGTAATCAAATATGTGGATGTTAGGTTGAGTTAGCATATCGATATGTGACATAACAGTACAAAATTGTTACGATGTCACCATAAATGTGTATACACTTCTGTAAATAAGTGTCAAAAAATGCAAAAAGTGCTCTTCCATAGTTTTTTTTACCTTAAGTGCTTTTATATAGTGCTATTTTGCCAGCTAAAAGTTAAACAATAATAATAATAGATCCTGATTGGAATAGAATCATATTCAGTCTACTTAATCACAGGAAACATTTAATTTAGAAATCCGCATTTAATCCCAAAGGAATCAGAGTTTTTAGCTGAAAAATCCAAAAGGATTCCCTCTGACTCATTTTTTCTCTAAATCTTCACCTCTCCAATGTGGGGCTACTTCTTCTAAACTAAGGAAGGTGGAGCCCTTAGGGTGAAATTTTGGTGAAATTTCCATTTTACCCTTTTTAATGTTTCTAAAGTGCTCACCAATTCTAACTTTCAATTTTCTTATGGTACGCCCAATATATTTGAGGCCACAAGGGCAAATAATCATATAAATGACTCTTATCGAGTCACAAGTGGCAAAGTGCTTTAAATCATATATTTGTGCATTATCAGAAGAGGAAAAATTGTGAATCCCTCCCACATGTGACTCTCCCATACTCCTACATGCCTTACATTGTGTGCATCTATAAAAACCTATATGTGTTGAATCCCCCTGATGTTTATTTATACTTATGCTACTCTGCACTATTTGATCTTTAATACTTTTAGATTTTCGGTGGATTATTTTTGGTTCCATTAGGAGGTGTCCTATGACTGGGTCGTGTTTTAAGATGTGCCAGTTCTGTTTAATAATTTTCTTGATGATATGCGCATCCTTAGTGAAATTTGTAATGAATGGGACACTGATCCCATTTCTTTCTTTTTCCTTTTTCTTATCATTTTTAACTACTGATGTCTTTTCCTCTTCTAATTCTTTTTGAGCCCTATCAAAATCTTCCATCTTGTAATCCCTTTCTAGGAACCTCTCCCTTAAAATTCCAGCTTGTATGTTGTAGTCTTCCCTCCTAGTGCAGTTTCTCCTTATTCTTTTTAATTGTCCTTTTGGGATATTTTTCAACCAGGGTGTATAATGACAACTGTTGTATTGGATAAAACTATTGCAATCAGTTTCTTTAAAAATGTTTTTGTGTATATAGTGTTTTTGTCTTTAATCAATTCTAAATCTAAAAAGTGTATATTTGTAAAACTATAATTTGAAGTGAAAGATAAATTAAAATCATTCAAATTAATATAACGAATAAATACATCTAATAATTCCTGTGATCCTTGCCATAGTAGTACAACATCGTCAATGTACCTCTTGTATAGTTTCAGATGTTCTTTAAAAGGGTTATTATTAAAAATATATTCGTTCTCCCAGGAGGCCATATACAAATTGGCATAACAGGGGGCAAATTTTGCCCCCATGGCTGTCCCTGAGACCTGCAAAAAGAACATACATTCGAACCAAAGATAATTCCTTTCCAATCCAAACCTTTTTAGGTCTATTATAAAATTCCTTTGTTCTTCTAAAATATTCTCTTCTCTCTTTAGAAACATAGTTACAGCAGATAGACCAAGTACACAAAATTGTGTTTTCATCTACACTCACATTTTTGATAGTTTCTAATAGTGCACCTGAATCCTTAAGATAGGCTGGAGTATTTACCACATGAGGCTGTAAAAATTTTAGTCAAATTTTGAGTCAATTTTTTGAGTCAATACCCGCGACTATCGGGCGGCCTGGGGGAATTTTTTTTTTCATTTTTATGTAGTTTTGATAGAAAATATATGGTAGGTATTTTTGGATATTTTTATATTTTTGAGTATTATTTATATTTTTCTGTTGGCTACTATGTGGAGCACTGTGATTGTTGGCTAGTGTGGGGCACTATGTCTGTTGGCTACTGTTTGTCCCTGTGACTGTTGGCTACTGAGTGGTCACTGGTATTTCTGTAGGGCTCTGGGAATGTTGGCTGCTGGGGAGTTCTGTGACTGTTGACCGCTGAGGAACTGGAATAGTACCATATTGACTTACTGTGGGGACACCGTTACTATGTTTGCTACTGTGAAGGCACTGTTAGTAATAGTGCAGGATACAGGAGAAAGAGAACACTATTACGTTTGTGATAAGAAGGTGGAGGATATAAAGTGAAGAACCTAAGATTTCTGAGTTGCAAAATCTGCAGAGATAAGTTGTGGCTGGAAGAAGGTAGCAGTAAGCTCTGTCACCCACTGGTTAACTTGGGATGGTAAACCTGGCCCATGTAACATCAGTTAAACCATGAGGGGATGTTTTGGTGAAGTCGCTCACCACTGTAACTTCTTATAGGTTATATGGATACAGTATTGTATCTACAGAGCTGGAGTTACAGCCAGTTAAAGTCATAGTTGGAAATGAAAGCTGCAATTAAAGATCCAGTTATGCAGTTAAAGAACCCAGCTATTTCTCCAACATATATATATATATATATATATATATACAGGTATGGAAGTGTGAAAGTCAGCGCTGTGTAACCAATGAGCCTGGGTGCAGGTCCGTGGGTTTTCAGGCATAAACCTCTTCATACAAAATTAGGAAAAGAAGGCAGCACTTCAAGATTTCAGTGAAAATTCAGGTGAAAAATGTATTTCAAGATGTGGTGTGCTACACCGAAACGTTGCCGTCTTTAAATACATTTTTTCCCAGAATTTTCACTGAAATCTGGAAGTGCTGACTGTTTTCCATATTTTTATATACATGTATGTACATATTGTTTTATAATGTGAGTATTCTATATATGTCATACTGCTATATAAACCATTGTCCAAAAGTTTACTTTATTTTCACATTACAAATAAAAAGAAAAGCTCTTTTTACCTTCATAAACCAGAGCTTGTAACATGTATTAACATTTAATAAAGCATAATGCAATACGTATTTGCTTTTATACTGTAGAGTAGCGCAACAAATGCTTCTGTAACATTTAATTGTAGCCAGTCCTTATATTTTATAAGACATTTTGCACTCTTTCCTAGATAATGGCCATTACTCATATCTGACTGTTTTGGTTGGTAGAACATCAGGGTTACAGATGATTAGTTGGTGACGATGAACTGAACTCTCAAGAGTTCAGGGAAATTGAACTTCAAGAAGTTAAAATTCTACAGACAGTCTTTGATGTCTTACCAGTGTAAATAATTCATTAGAAATAATAATTAAAACAATAAAAATTCTATGCACAAAGAAAAGAAAAATAACATAAAACAACTGATTATAGGACAGATGTATTTTAGCAAGTTACTGATTTACAATCTTAGATTTCAAGAAATTATTTCAGAATTAGATTCCTGTTAATCTGATTAAAAAATCTGGAATTTTTCTACATATGAATAAACAACATAAATAAAAACCAGTAAGGTGAAAGAAGTTCAAACTTCACTATATGGTTTTAGCCTTTTTGTAGACGTGTACTGTGAAGAACAGTATATTTGGACTTGCCTGAAAACATGGAAATCTCCTTTCTCTCTAGTTTTGTGTGGTTATAGTTGACATGTTCATGTTGTCAAAAAGTACATGTGTACCATGGTAAACATTATTACAATGATGTCATGTTATCACTATGAACCACCCCATATGACCAGACAAACCCCTGCTTATATACCCCATTATGTGTGGCATATGTATGTTTTAGAAAGGATCCTCCCCAAGGCAGACTGGCCATCTACGAACTCTAATGTGCTCTTGAACTGAGGAAGAAACCTGTATGGGCTTGAAAGGTTTACTGATATAACATAATATAGACTGGAGATCTCCTCCTCTGGTGGCCAAAGAAAACTCCTGTCCATACAGGCTCCTGGTGTCACCTGTGCGCTTAGTCATCATGTCCTGTACATAGTGTATGTTGATTCGTGCACAGGCACGGGGACAGTAATTCCCCGCGCCGACCAATCACTGGCATGAAGGTGGCGGATTGGGCTACATAATCGCAATCGCTAGTAATAAGCTAGCATTTGTAATTATTTCAGGGCTTCTACACCACTGACGTGGCGCAGAGGCCTTGATAAATGCACCCCATTGTCTTTATCAAGCATGTCGAAACAATGCTCTCTATTCCTTGAATAAAGAACACCATTTTCTTAATTTGATCTTAAGGAGTGCTGTGGCTTTCTCGTTTAACTGGATTGTGTGGGCCCTGGCAACAGAGGCTTACAACTGCGAGCACCCCTCAACGAGTTGGATTGCCATTCTGACTTCCAAGTGCTGTCTGAGTGCTGTCTCTACCCCCTTGTTTTTGTATATTGATTCCATGTAATAATATTGACTACTATTATATGTACTCATGTAAATGTTTTTTATGGTGGTACATGCTGCTAACATTGGACAGCCTGTCTAAACTCCTCACAATGTAAACATAGCTGGTGTACAAATTAATAAGAGAGTACAGATACTCTGTCCAGATAATAGTTCCCCAGGGTGAACAAATCCCAAGGAAGTGACATATTTTGTCTCTTCGGGCATCATGTTTTATAGCAGAGGAGTAAAATAGGGGAGGCTAATTGTCCCAAGCACCTCTTATTCTAGAGATAACATGAGCCTAATTGGAAACAAATGCAGAACAATAATCCACTTTGTGCCTTGGCTGAGAACTTAATGGACAAAAGAAGATTCTTAGTTAAGAAGCTTTTGCCAAATGGATGTGATTACTGCCATGGCATAGTGCCAGTCAATCAAAACCTTAACTTATTTTTATCAGACTTCTTTGCTTTTGCCTTTTAGAAGGATTTTCCAACAAATCTCATTTTTATTGGTCTTTTTACCTATGAGTTTTTCTGGTTCCCAGCCTGTTATATCTGTAAAATAAATACGATCCTAAAAATGTCTTGGTTGAAGACTTGCAGGAAAGATTGTGCATTTGAGACACTGATAAGACAACCTCTGTATCTGCTTCATAGAGGTTGTATTTTACTATAAACAGTCTAAGTATAAACATGGTAGTAACATCTTAAATTAGCCTGTCTGTAATACAAAAGCCTTTTTTTTTAACAATGTTGAGATTGTATTTTACCTGAAGTGCTCCAGCTTAGAACCTGAGCTATGGGAACTTTGTTCAAACTAGAATTAAAATGTTTTCTGTGTAACATGTTACATTTTGTTCTTTGTATGTTATTTAACCCTTTTAGGATTCTTAAAGTTTTTTGTTTTTCCATTTTTTATTTTCCCTATTTCTTTTCTATTTTCTGTGTACCAAAACCAATGAGGGTCTGTCAAATGATACTTCTAAATGGCAACATTGTATAAAGCATACTGTAAAGCTCTAAAAAGTATCCAAATGCAGTGGAATTGACAAAAAAAACACAGACAGTTAGCTAGAGGGTTTATTTTTATGACTTTCAATGTCCAAAATTCCCTCTTTACTCTTTATGTCAGTATGACCACAGTGATATCACATTTATGTAACTTTGTTATGCTGTAATAACGTTAAAAATTATTTAAAAGAAATCTACCATCAAAATCAAGGATGGATAAACCAGGTCCACTTAATAATAAATTCAGGCACTGGGACTGTGGTAATGAATCAATAAAATCAGCAGGCTTTGACAGAAATAGAAAAATGGAGTAGAATAAGGGTATGAGTTCTTATTCTTCCCTTGGTGTTTCTATGGAGATTGTTTCAGACTCGAACATAATAGGCGAAGAGTGATACTAGTGAGGCAGAGTCTCCATCTTTAAAGGATATCTAGGCTCAGATAGTGGAATTCTTTACTGGAATAGGGGATGTCTTAAGGAACTGTGTGGTAAAGCTTAGGTTTCTTAAATAAAGTCTGGAATAGGTACATGTGATATGATATGTGAAGTTGATGAGGAGGTTATTCAATATGAGAGAATTGTTGCTTTGACAAAGGTAAAAAAGCACTTTTACAAAAGGTGCTGGATCATGAAAGCAGATCCAGAGGAGGAAGACACCATTTAATTTATTGAAAAATGGATGATGGACAATTTCTCTTAAGAAGTGTGGACTAAAACATTTTGTGGTTGATAGGGCCCACCGGGTTCCAGCTAAGCCTCGCAAAGCCACTCCTAGTTCATCTCCCAGGAATACATTAATTAGGTTTCTGCCTGCGAGGGACCGCAATAATATCCTAAAAGCAGCAAGGAGCATCTTAATTTTAACAATGCTTCTGTTATGGTTTTTCCGAACTGTGTACAGGAGATTCGAAAGTCAAGATCAAGTTACATTGGTTTAAAGAAAAGGCTCAAAGGCATGGTTTATTTTTTGTTGTATCCAGCTAAGATTAGGTTATTGCATGAAGGGAAGTCTTACAATTTTGATAATGAGTTGATTTTGATGGAATTTAAGACCCCCCCAACTCCCTTGTCATTGGATAAGCTTCTAAATAACAATCCAATTTGGTTGGAATTTGGACACTCTACAATCTTTCTGATGGGTGATTTCAGTTGTGCAGCAGACAGTAGTATAGGCAAAGGGGGCGGGTTTCTACTAATGGGGCATCTTCTACAGAGGGGAATCTTCTACTGATGATTAGACTTCTACTATAAGAGATGTTTGAAGGGAAAGGATCCCTAATAAAAGGGGTTTAAACGCCATTCCAAGACACACAACACCCTACCTATAGCCCTCGCTAATCTGCTCTTCTTTGACATATGGAGCTAAACATATCAAATCGCCCCAGGAAAATAGTAATTTATGCCAAAGATAATAGATTAATATCTGTATAAGCAGATATAAGAGAGGAATTTAGAGTATATTATGAGGAGGTATATCAGTCTCAAGGGGGGAGGGTTCCTCAGGAAATAAAGGAAGCTCTTTTTTCATGTAATATGCCTACTATCATTCTAGAAGTAGCCATGTTAGACAACCCTTGGAAGAGTTAAATGCAGGTCGGAGAGATCTACCTAAGGGCAAGGCGCCAGGGACAGATGATATTCTGCCAGAGTGTTTCTCTCTCTGGCTGAGGTAATCTTAACCATACTGCTGAGGGTTTAAAACTTTTCCCTAGAAAAAGGTATGCTTGCAGCTTCAATATTATCATGTTATTGAAAAGAGAGCAGGGAGCCCTTGGAATTTTATTCCTTCCTTCCGATCTCCCCCTGAATTCTGATTGCAAAGTATGACCAGACTGCAAAATGTTGTTTAGTGGTACATAATGATCAGTCAGGATCGGTCAGGTATAATATCCAGCATTTGTGGTGGAACCTGCAGGTTCCCTGTCAGTCATAGGGGCATTGGGCTGTGGTCTCACTTGATGCGGTAAAATCGTTTGATCGCATTGAGTGGGACTACATATGGTTTGCCCTGAAGAAGATGGGGTTTGGGAGTCAGTATATACATTGGGTTGAGTAATTATATGATTGTAAATGGCAGGGCATCCCCTGCCTTGTTATTTGTGGTAGTTATTTTGGAACATCTTGCCCCTGCCCTTAATCAACTGGAGGAAATCCTCTTGTCTGCTGATAGATATAGTATGGGGGATAAATATAATATTGGACAATTGTCAGTGCCAGCCAAAATCAAATACTTGGGCATAGTAGTTAATATGGGGAGTATATTGAATTAAAGGGGTATTGCCACCTGGAAATTTGCATTTAATTAAATTCATTTTCCATATGTAAACATTTATTCAATTGGATGTTATTAAAAAAATGAGATAGCTTCCTAGGATAGGACCACCTCACATTTTACGACCACACTCCAAAACATAGTGCTAGGTTATTTAGAATGTGAGCCCATGGGGACAGGGACCAATTTGACATGCCTTGTGCAGCGCTGCATAATCTGTGTGCGCTATATAAATAAAGAATTATTATTATATTATTATTTTGGTAGCCGTGGCCAGATATGCGCTATTGAGCCCTGCCTGACTTCCTGGATTCAGCGTTCATTACCAGAGGCGGCTGTGAGATATGAAGTAACTCGACATTTCATATACCAAAATCTTTGGTTTCTTTGTGCAATCACTCCAGCAGAGGTGGCTGTATCCAAGGACACTGTCTTGTTTCTAAGGGATTATGTGACTACATTTATGAGAAATTATCTACACCCAGGTAAATTATTTTTAATAACATCTAATTGAAGAAATGTGTATAAATATATATATGGCAGATAAATGAAACTAAATATGATTGCCCAGACAAGAATACCTCTTTAAATATAACCCCTTAATATGTTAAATAAGGTCTAAATTTGTGGTGTGTTCGAAGTTAAATCTATCAATGGCAGTAAGAGTAGTGTTGAGAAAAATGGGATTTTTTTTTTACAGGACTTGTTCGTGCAGCAAAATTCTCCAGTGGTATTATTGGTTAAGGTTTTTAAAACAATTGAGACATTAAAGAGAATTTCTGTTAAAGGGGAAAAATACACGGGGCAAAATTAGTTCACTACATTTACCAGTGGCAAAGGGGGGATTAGCTCTCCCTATTTTCTTGTTGCAAAACTTTTTAATATCGCTGAATTAGAGCCACACTGGTTTCACTATTTATTAAGGTGTGAAGTTAGTTACTTGGGACAGCATCGAAATTTGGGCCACATTTATCACTTTTGTGCGCCTAAGTGTAGTAGTTGCGCCTAAATTCTGGCGCACTGTTTTGCCAGAATTATCACAAGCTAAAACCATCCGTGATAAGTATATTTTCTGCCTCTTATTAATCACTTTACTTTAACAAAGTTGAGGCGCAGTTTAGGCGCAGTTTAGGCGCAATGTTAGATTCGGGCACTTACATGTGATCCTGCTACAAGCTCCTCTCTGCTTCTCCCACAGCCCAGAATGAAGATAACACTCACAGCAGCACCCAGGTGTGTGACACCCAGCACCCAGTGATCTCCTCAACAGTGGCTTCTCCTGAAGGGGATCCCCCAGTGCTGGTCTCCTGCTGCACCCCTGTAATTCTGCACAATATCCCCCTCAGACACACTGGTGACACTGTGCAGAATTACATGGGGGACACTTGTTTGTAGTATCTGCAAACTTCTGCAAGCTTCTGTAAACTTGTGCAAACTTCTCTTGCTCTTGCTGTGAGCTCAGCGTTTTGCAGAATATTTAGTAAATAGAAGGTGATGAACTGTAAATAGAGTCTGCAGCTCCTGTCTACAGAGTATCTAATGTATCTATTATATGTTCTAGTGTCTGGCTGAGCTCTGCTGCTAGAAATGAGCTCTTCTGCAAAGGGGCTCAGTGCTTTCTTCTCAGATAACGCCACCTTCGGGCTGGAGTGTTTTTGCGCCTGTTTTTGCGCCTAAATGCTAACGTTGCAAGTGATGAATATCATTAGGCGCAGCAAAACATCTGGATTGGTAAGATAGATGAGGGAAAGCTGCTTATTTGTGCTGCGCGGCTAGTTTGCCGTTTAATCGCAAAAATGGCGCAAAAACGGTGCGCCTGAATGAAAAGGCGCAAAAACAACAGAAAAAACGAGTGATAAATGTGGCCCTTTGCTTTTTGGTCAAAATTTGGTCCAAGAGGATTTGGAAAATAACTCAGTGATCTTTGGATAACACAATTACATGGTGAACTGAAGGTATTTTATATGTATAGCAAGTTCTATACTTCAGATATAGGTTTGGACTGGGTCCACAAGATTGGTTTATTGTGTTCAAATTAAATATGCATATAGTGAAGTGTTAAGGGAAATTGAGTTTAGCAGAGAGAAACAACCAATAATTTCCTTAATGAGTATGGATACAAGAACTAAAGGTGCTATGTCAAGATTCTTTGCACTGCTGAACACTGCTTGTAGACAAGTGTTCCAGGTTCCAATAGATGGAGAAATATGCTGGGCAACATGTTGATTGAGTAATCGAGTGAGGCTTTTAGGATAATTGAGAGATCCACAAAGAATAGGTCATTTGTGATTTCTCAGCTATTTTTAGTCTGAGATGTGTAATAATTACTTTGGGAGTAAAAAAAATGTCCGCAATATAACCCAATTGGTACGGATTTGATCCACATGCCTTGGCACTGCCGAAAATTATTCCAATACTGACTGGATGTTATTACATGACTGCAGACTATTTTTAATGTTGCAACTGCATATGATTCTAAGAACTGTATATTGGGGTTAACCTGGGGTTAAAGGGAACCTGTCATCTGAAATTGGCCTAATAAACCACTACCAGTATGTTGTCAAGCAGTTCAATGACTCCTAGATCATGTTTCTTTCATGGCCCATCTTGGTTGCATCATCCAGATAATTAACTTTGAAGTTAGATGTAAGTTAAATAATCAGGGAGGTGGAGAGTTTAACATTGAAGACAAGCTCTTCCTACCTCTGAACACCTCCTCCTATGTGATTGACATCATGCACCGGACTTCAGAAGATCTGATCAGTGACGTCCTTGTATGAAGCAATATTGATTAGAGTGAGGGGGGCATTTAAAGGCTTGAATAAAGCTTAATTTCAGTGTTAAATTATTCCAATACTAAGAGTTCCTCTTCTTACCTTATGTGGTGATACCTAAGAGGTTTATGATTTCATTTATATATTTTAATATGTCTTCTATGGAAAGGGTGTTTTTGTTTAACTTTTTGTTGTTTTTTTTTACTATAATTCCTGCCCCCCTAGGGTACTTGAACACTGTGTGGTCTGATCACTTATACAATATTCTGCAATACAACTGTTTAGTATCAGTATATTGTGTAACAGAGAGAGCCGAATGACAGATATGCTGTGATAGCAACCAATCAAAGCCCTCCAATGAAGTCACTGATAAGTTAACTGCCACAAACAGTGCTGGCAGAGAACAATTTTTATGATTTGCAAAAGATTTTCAGTTGATAAAAATTATATTCAATCATGTTTTTTCTACTATTGTTAAAAGGTGAAAAAAATTACCCAGTATATATTATGTGTTAATACGTCTTACAATTTATTGCTATACATTAAACATATATCAGCAAAAAAAACATGCAATAGCTCATTTACTGGTTTATATAGAACAATAATGAAACAGAAGCTGTGGTTAATACTGTAGAATGAGTATGTGAAAATTCAGGGGTTATAGTAACCATACCAATGATTTTTATAATAGATCCATATGGGGTGTGACAACTCCCTCTGACGTTTTTATTAAGGTTATGTATATGGCTCTTGATCTTCATTCACATGGTGCTAATTGCTGTCTCCTGGACTGGTTGCTACTGTGTACAGAGACCACATGCTCTCTTATTGACATGGCCCTTGCGGAGGGTGCACTGATTTCATTTGCTGTCCATGGATATAAACCTGCTGGAGCAAGGCTGAACAGCTGGGAATATTCTGCTTTTAAAAGCTTATCTTGTTGATACTTGAATTGAACTATTACAGAGAGGAACAAGCAAACAGAATGAACAAACCCTTTGTGGGCAACTTGTAAGAACAATAAAAGCCTCAATGTGTTTGCGGATTCATTTCGTGTCTAAGTGATGACGGCGATGTTTAACAATGATACTGGCCAAATTCATTCATAGCAAAGGAACTAACCAGATGTAGGGAGTAATAAGTATGTAAGACCTGGAAGTTGACTTCTACGTAGATAGCTTACAGCTGCTTACTGTGTCAGCTGTATAGGAAACCTGTATATGATGTAAGTGCATTGCCTTGGATATTTTTTTATATATTTATATATTATGGTATAATCCAAATGTCTGATTATTCTGTGTTATTCTGGATGTGAAACATCTTTAACAAATCATTCTTCTTTGTTTACATTTACAATATTGAAATCTACATATGTATTTTAACCCCTCGGGACTCTGATTGCTGGTTCAAGTTCAATACACTGCTTTACAATACTTATTCATTGTAGAAGAGCGTAAACTGTCTGAGCATCAAGACATATGCGCAGACAGTTTACAGTCAGACCTGGGGCACTTGGCAGACCTCAGGGCTGCCCAGAAGTGGATCAGATCCCCTAGCAGTACTTGCTGCTTTTTCTACTGCCTCTAACCACACATGAATTTGGATTGTCATACTTTGTACACCAGTAAAATTCTGTGTTTTTGCATCATCAAATGGTGTGCCAAGAGTTTTATTATTATGTTTTTTTTTCATGGTACACTGTACTTCATATTAGTAGTAAATGTCAATTTTGGCTGATATGTTTTGCGTTAATATTTTTACCACCCAAATCATTTACTTCCTCACATTTCCCATATGTCTGCTTTATGTTTTCATCATTTTTGAAAATGTCTTGATATTTTATAACAACTTCGGACGGCAAACAAATCAAACAACTGTTTTCCATATTTTCAAGGAGATCTCATTAAGTTTTTTGGGATCATTTTTGTTTTTAATGAGCTTTATAACACTATATATAACATTAAAAAACCCCTATGAATCACTCCATATTCAAATCATATATGTGGGCTTTGTATGGTGATTTTCTATGTTTTAAGTCACTTTTATAAGTATAGAGGATTATTATTGATTAATTAGTGTATTTTTTATTAAAAAACATTCTTTTTTACTTTTCATTTTACTCTGTTACTTTTCCCACTATGGGACATGAACAAGCAATCGTCTAATTGCTTGTTAATAATAATAATAATAATAATCCCTATATAGCGCCATGAAATTCTGCATCGGCTTTACAAACCATAGGGGACAATACCATATTACATTACAGAGTACATACAGTCATATGGAATAATAGGAGTGAGGGTTCATTATAATACCCTGCAGCACTGATATATTGTAGGGTATGAGAACTGTCAGCCTATGCAATCACATAGGCTGGCATATTGACTTACAATGATCTTACAGGCATTTACTATAGACAGCCCTGGGGTCTTAGATCAGGGAATAGGGATGCCAAGTGTGGAGGGAACTCCTCTGCAGGAATTTAAATGCAGGAATGCACTGATCGCGACATATAACAGTTTAACACCCGTGACTGGAGCTCTTGGGTGTTATGCAGGGATGTCAGCTGTAAGTTACAGCTGACAATCCGCTTTTTCGAATGCATGTTCAGCTCCGGTCATGAGCTGAACTGCCATTGGCTCCACGCAGAAAATATATCTCAAGTATTAATTTAATAGCAGCAGGACCTGTGATGATGTTATGACCATGTGATCAGTCCATGTGTGGAATAAGACAAAGCCTGGAGTGAATGCTAATACATTACATGCATGGAAAAGTTTACTACAGCAGCACTTTGTGTAGCTGTGTGTGTCATATTACATGTATGTAGCAGAGCTGTAGGTGTCATGTTATATGTATGTAGCAGAGCTGTGTGTGTCATGTTACATGCATGTAGCAAAGTTGTGTGTGACATGTTACATCTGTGCAGCAGAGCTATATGTGTAATGTATGAAGCCGAGCTTCGTGTGTTTTGTGTGCAGTCGAGCTGTGTGTGTAACATGTTACAGGTGTGCAGTCTAGATGTGTTAAAGAAACAGATATCGATTTAAAGGGTACATGTCTTCCTATAGTTGATATTGTAGGTACAATCTATTTGGAAATCTTTTTATATGACAAACAAGACTTCTCATTTCTACTTAGCATTTCCCCATAAGGAAATAAAGTTCTTCTTTAAAGTCATGCAAAAATGAAAAAGCTTTACAGGCAGTTAATAAGTAAAATACTTGACCCACCATAACACAAAAAACGCATACATTACAGTGTGTCTGAGATTCATGACCCAATTATTCTGACACATATCTCAAATTCCTTTATATCTTCAAATACTTGTTCCAAGAAATACACAACACATCCACCAATCTCCAATGTTTGTACGAAGGTTTTCTAAAGCTTTCGATGTGACTGCGTTGCCTGGAAGGTGATGGATTCCTGTGGCCATGTTGTTAGCCTGCTGCACACAGTTTATGCATTTGTTGGAAACTATTTCCAAAGTTGCTAAGTAGTAAAGACAAGCATACAAGCATAGAGACCAACATTTACCCATTGTGAACTTTACATGGCATACTATTGATATTAGTGCTTCAGAATTTGGCTAATATTAGAGGAATTTGGCTTTCTTTCAAAAATTAATCACTTTATTGTCCACCTAAAAACATAGTAAGAGAATAATCAACATAGCACTATACACAAAACACTGTGCTTTTTGCTCCCATTTTTCATGAGCTGAACTTTTTCTATATACACAAGTCATTTATCTCTTATATATTGTTCACAAATTTGTCTCCATCTGTGTAATTGAGAATATTTCTCCTCCTCACAGTGTGGCTTATGAAGATACTGTATTTAGGGGAAGGGGGTCAGTATCTGGTGTGACCATTATTTGCCTCACAAAGTGCAAGATATCTCCTTTGCATAGCATTAATCATATTGTTGATAGTTGCCTTTGAAATGGCTGTGAAAGTTGCAAAACATTAATATTGCCCTATAGGCAAAACATGTTCACTGGGTGACATGGCCAAGGAGAATGCTGGCCATGCAAGAACTGTGATGTTTCAACTTCAAGGAATCCTTGTAACATAAATATGTGCGTTATCATGCTGTGATGGTGTGGATAAATGGCACAACAATGGGCCTCAGGATCTCTTTACTGTTTTTCTGTGCATTTAAAATGGCAGCAATAAAATGGACCTATGTTCGTTGTCCATAACATGGGACTTCCCATACCATACCCCTCTGCCACCATGTGCCACTGGATTAACAACATTATAAAACTACCCACCCACACCAGGCTATACTGTCATCTGCCCTGTACAGGCTGCTGCCACAGTTGTCATTCTACTACAGAAATATCTGCCATGGATAGATTCTTCTCCCTGCTCTCCTTAAGGCTTGGCAGTATTCATTGGAGTTGGAGGGGAATTGCCATCATCTATGTACGAAGTGGGGATTGTACTGATCAGGAAAAAAAATATAGATCTGTTAGATAAAGAATGATACCACCCAATATCTTTGTTGAATGGAGATGGTAAACTGGTAAACTGTTTGCCAAACTTTTGAACAGAGTTATTGGTCAAATCATTCATTTTGACCACTGTGGGTATATCCCGGATTGGAACGGAAGGAATAACCTTCAACTATCTCTATCCAGATGGGTTGGGGGGAGTCCCACTCAATCCTGTCTCCTGACGCCTGTAAGGCGTTTGACAGTGTGGAGTGGGATTTTCTCTAGGCAGGAATAAAGAGATTTGGGCTGGGAGAAAAGTTTATAGCATGAGTGAGGTTGTTTTAAGTAACACGAAAAGCCTGCACTAGAATAAATGGGAATTGCTCCCCATCCTTTCCCTCAACCAGAGGAACTAGACAGGGGTGCCCACTGTCCCCTTTGTTGTTTGCTCTTTTTATCAAACCTTAGGCTAACTTGATTAGAGACACAAAGGGGATAGTGGGGAGAGGTGTTGGAGGGCCACTGGACAAAATGGACAAAATTATGTTATATGCGGACAATATTTTGTTGACCCTCGGTCACTCTCAAAGTTCTGTCCCTATAACAATTGAAGTTATCAGTAAATTTGGTAGAGTATCTGTATTAAAAATCAACTGGCATAAATCCACCATTACCCCAGTGGATAGGCCTTTTGATTTTGGGAAATGTAGATGTTAAAGAAACCAATTTATTTAAATATCTGGGATTAACACAAGACTTGAGGAATATGTCAATCTTAATCTTGTCTCTTTAATTAATAAACTGAGATTTAAAGTTTCAATATTTGGATAAGTCTTTCACTTTCAGAAGCAGAAATGATAGCTTTGATTAAGATTATTATTCTTCCCCGGTTACTTTATGTATTGAAAAATTCTCCTTGTTGAGTTGATAACAAGTGATTATAGCTTAGTCGTACTATGATAAAAAGATTGATCTGGGGTAGAAAGCATGTGCGTTTAAAGCAAGAGGTTCTTTGAAGAGATAATTTTATCATAATTTTATTCCCTCACAGCTTTTGTACATTGTGGAATGTCTAGACTCCTTTGTGGGGAAAGCCTTGATGGAGTATGGTGGAAATACATATAATTCAATATTCTCTCACATTGAATTGGTTATTAGGATATTTTGGATATTTTATTTACCATTTCAATTCTGAATATGAAAATGTTGACAATGGTATCCCTTTTTTATTCCTTGTATTGCTGATTATTGAATAAAAATAAACCAAAAATAAAAAAAAAAAAACAGTCAAAGTGGCATGTTTTTTCTGTGGAAAGCCTGCAAAGTTTGAAGCAGGGAGATTCCAGCACACTGGTGGGTAGAATGTCTCCTTGCACACTGTAACACCCGTGCAGGCTATAGCACAGAGATACCTCCCAGAGCCTTGCTGGCTCATTAGCATAATTGTAAAATTTTAATTTTGAAGGAGGGAGGTCATGAATAACAACAATAATAATAGATAACAAAGAAGATTACACAGTCACAGTACCTGGACTACAAGTAGTGCACTGGTTTTATCATGATGGATTTTGATTGTAGATTTCCTTAAACAGGACATTTGGAATGGTCTTTCTAGTTTAATGTTAGTTCATGTTCTAAAATATGCTTTTCATTTAATATGTAATATATGCAACCTTCCTCTAAGGGATATCACAGATACAAAACGCAGACACTCTGTTTGGTCAGTGATAGACAAACAGATCTATCAGGCCAGTCATGTACTGTCCCAGTGAAATTTCTCTTTCTTACTTCAGTTGATTCATATAATGAAGCGAACATGTAATGACATATCATATTTCATTGTTAGTCATTTAAGTTAAAACTGTAGAATCCATGTACTGGGAAACATATTTAAAAATGCCACTTATTTCCTTTTCAGTGTACATATATTGTGAGTAAAACAGAACATCCACTCTACAGCATACACGTGATTGGTTTTTTAATGAGACAGGGATGACAAATGGAGCATAGTCAGGGTGAATTATATAAAGGTTGGGAATGACATTTCTGAAAAGGGGTAGTGTACTCCCAAGAAGAATGGTGACACGGAGAAGAGTGTTAAACTGCTTTATCTGTAATCTTGCTTTGAACATGTCCCAGTTTTTTTTTGTTATAAACCCTAATTTTTGACGGAATTATAAGATATAGATTGTGATGATGTTATGAGGGTTGGATAAATATTTAACATTGTTTATATTTGTTTTGGATTCCCAAGCTGTCCCATCATGAATGCCGCTACCTTTTACCCTTAAATAGACCAATGAGTTTTGTAATGCTGAGCTGCTCCATAACTTCTGTGGGAAATTGCTGCCTCAGAATGAGTATTTATGGGTATTCTGCTGTTTATGGACACACATACCTGTGTGCTTTATTTTTGTATATTAGTTTTAAGTCGCTGTCCACTTATTCATCGTGATGACGTACGCGGCGCCCAGTTGTTGCCTTGATTTAACACGCATGATAAGCGCAGGGAAAGGTGTGGGAACACTCGTGTTTGATGTGAATTGGTGATCTCAAGGTTCAGTGGAAGGAGAGACCTTTGGAAATTAAGTTTGTTATTGTACTTTGGGCTAGTGTGGAGGCAATCGTTTTGAAGCATAGTTTTAAACATATCAATATTTGGTTGATTAATCGGCTACATTTTCCTAGTACAACAATCTAGATTTTAAGAATTTCTATGTAGATAATTATAATTTGATACTTTCTTTTAAGCAGTTAATGCTTTAGTTTTTTATAATGGTTTGTGCTATGTTTAACCTTTTATGAACAGGCTGCCCAGTGCTATTGTCTGGTTTAACTTTCAAGATCAGTTCATTTTTGGGGGATATACGCTTAAGTTCATGCATATGTCTTATTCTTATCTCAGTGTCACATCTTTATTGTATGAAATACGCCCACACAGCTACAACTCAGCTATCAAAAACAGCGCTGCAACCTTCCAGAATTGTTCCACAAACCAAATATAGAGGAAAAAAACGCAGAAGTAATAAGATATTAAACAAAAAATATTAAACAAATGATAATGGTGGAGCTTTAAGGAGGAACTTGCATTTCCTCTACTACATATTTAAAGATGTATAATTGGCATTTAGTATTCAAACTGTTAGAAATGTTTGATGTTTTGTGTTCTAGATTGATGTGGCATCAAAATATTGGTTCATTGTAATGAAATACAGACGGAGGACTTTTCTTTTTCTATAGAAAAATTGAGCATCGATAGATAATGAACTATGCCCCTCCATTACTGTAGATAGATACGATGAGTTCGCCACGTAAATAAGGAAGAGTAGTGCTATCAGTAATGGCGTTAAAGGCATTAACTGTAACAGATCTTCCGTGTGGACTGGAAATATATTTACTGGACGATACCTGTGGGCCATCGGGGGTTTTGGGTCACTCATACATTTTACTTCATCTGAGATGCTCTCACTTCTGTAGAAGTAGATTGCCCGGCAGATGCCAGTAACTGTTGTTGATTAGCAAGCAATGGTACCGATTGCCAAGTTTGGGGGCTGAGTCACCATGGTACCATATATCAGGAGATAGAGACTTAACTTCTTAGAAAAAAGTCGTGTATGGGGCTTTGCAGACTCTAAGAAGCTGCGTCCTGCGACTCTCTTGCCGCGCGTACTCACACACATCAGCACTCGCCTGTGTAGAGAAGGAGAACATGGGGTCCACAGTTATCACTTTGTGCGCCTAAGTAGTATTGGACGGCCTAAATTCGGCGCACTGTTTGCGCAGAATTATTCACAAGCTACAACCAACGGTGAAAAGGTATTTCGTGCCTCTTATAATCACTTTACTTTAACACAAGTTTAGCGACAGTTACGGCGCAATGTTAGATTCGGGCACTTCCATTCATTCCTGCTAGCAGCTCCTCTCTGCTTCTCCCACAGCCCCAGTTAAGATAACACCTCACGCAGCACCCAGGTTGTGTGTGAACAACCCGCCCCAGTGACCTCCTCACAGTGGCTTCTCCTGGAGGGGATCCCACAGTTGCTGTTCTCTGCTTGCACCCCTGTAATTCTGCCATACTCCCCTCGGGAAACCTGTGCAGAGTTACATGGTGGGACCTTGTTTGTAGTATCTGCAACACTTCTGCAAACTTGTGCAAACTCTCTTGCTTCTTGCTGTGAGCTCAGCGTTTTGCAGAATATTTAGTAAATAGAAGGTGGGATGACTGTAATCAGAGCCTGAGGCTCCTGTCTGCAGAGTATCAATGTATCTATATATGTTCTAGTGTCCTGCAGTGTATCTAATGTATCTATTATGTTCCGTGTCTGGCTGAGCTCTGCTGATAGAATGAGCTCTTCTGCAAGGGTCTCAGTGCTTCTCTCAGATAACGCCACCTCGGGCTGGAGTTTTTTGCGCCGTTTTTGCGCATAAATGCAAAAGTCGAACGTGATGATATTCATTAGCGCAGCCAAAACATCTGGAATTGAACAATAGCTGATGGAAGAGTGGTTATTTAGCTGCGCGGCTAATTTTGACGTTTTAATCGCAAAAAATGGCGCAAAAACGATGCCGCCCAAACGTAAAGAGGCGCAAAACAACTAGAAAAAACATGGATAAATGTGGCCCATGGTCCAGCCATAGACAGGGTCGCCATATATTATTTATATACTGTATAGTATAGATTATCCCTGTATATTAGGCTAAAAATATATCCGTCACTTGCCTGTGTTATAGCTATAGGAACTGGAGCAGGTTTTCGCGCAATTTTACATCAGACAGGATTTGGCATTGCACTGCAACATTAACGTCAAAGCCTTAGAACCATCTGCTGCAGTTGCAATGGCAAGATTTAGTTTTTAAGGATAAAAAGTGTTCAATTGTTTTTAATGTTCTCTTAAAGGCGTAGTAAGAATTTCAGCCACACACCTTTACTCCGGCAGGTTTGCTGCTTATTTCTGGGCTGTAATTGGCCATGGGCACTTACAAATACTGATAAAGTGTAGATTTATCGTCCATTTAATGTCAAAACTGAGAGCATGTGCTTTTTGACGGCTGCGTTGAGTATGTGGTGTGCGCTGTCAGGGAAATCACAGCCAAAACCATATTTATTAGACTGGCCGAAAGCAATATGAACTGAGCTTGCTGGCATCATTTGACCGTTTTACTGGATTCTGTCCACGGCACAAGTGAATTGATCTTCAGCTCTATATGAGTTCAAAACGTGGCCTCTCTGGCACCTCAGGGTTTACTGCAGCACCATTTCACTATAATCAATATTTCAGTCCATTGGAATGTGACAAGTCTCTTGGAAATGTGATCACCTTTGTGGTTTTCAAAAAAAGGCCTACAGACACAGTGTTCTGAGTAGTATTTTTCCTTCAGTAATTTGAGGTCATAACCAAGACTGGAATGTACACCCTTTTCATATTAACTTGTGTGTTTTTGCTCTAGTTTTGGTTCCAAAAGACTAATGCGACGTTCACTACAAAGGTGACAAGCCAAACCTGAAACAGTATCTGAGTGTGGGAGAAACTTGCCCATATCTTTGTGCCTACCAGGACAGCTTAAGTGGTGCGCAACACGCTAATCTTTATTCACTTACCCCTGAGGAAGTCACAATTAGTGATAAACGCAGGGAGTCTGCCTCCCCTTACCCTGAGCTTTTCCATTTGCCATTGTCACCCCACACGAGTCATCTTATGTCTTTGTACATCAGCTCCACCTTGGTATTGTATGCTTTACTGCTCAGTTGTACTTTTATGATGACGATACTCTGATATTCATGCGATACTCTTTTGTTGTTGTGGTATAGGATTGTTGGTGCATTTACTTCATTTTTGGATATATTGCATTACATTGGGCTACTCTGACAGGGTAGGGGGTCGCATACTGTGGACATTGCACTGTACCCTCCTTCTGTTCCCATTTAGGTGCCACCTATTTGTGCACACTTTTAGTGTTTTTTTAGTTCTGTGTGTTGTTGATTATGTATTTTGTATGATTTCATAAATTTGATACTGGTCAATGTTTGCATCCTTTTTTTGGTTAAATGGAGTAAAGTTTGATGCATGACCGATTTACTCTAGCACTTCCGGCCTCATTCTGTTTTTTCTTTAGGACAGACCTTCATTTACTTGATGATATCACTAAAGGGGGTGTCCGAGTTTTTGAAAAAAAGATAATAGTGGGCGGGAAGGGCTGTAATAAAAATAAAGCTGTACTTACCTCCCGTGCCTCCCGTACCAGCGCTGCTGTCACTCCGATCCGGGCGCATGTAAAAAATGGCCGCCGGAGCAGCGCTGGATTAAGCTTCTGGCCGGCCGTGGCCGGGCACGCCTATCCTTCCTATACACAGCATTGTGTATGGGGGCCGGAAGGTTTGTCGTGCGGCGGAAGCCTGAATGCAGCGTGCTCCGGCGGCCATGTGTGTTTACATGGCGCCCGGATCGGAGTGCAGCAGCGCTGATAGGGAGGGCACGGAAGGTAAGTACAGCTATTATTTTTAAGCAGCCCGTTCCGGCCACTTTTAGCTTTTTTCAAAAATCGGACAACCCCTTTAAGTTATGTTGCTTCGTGGTGGTCACATGAAAATATTTTACAGTGCGCTTCGTCATGCAATTCTAGAAGGTGTGCACCTACCACCAAGGTAACAATACCTAAAGTTTTCAAACCCCGCCTATTTATCATTGCTCCTCATATTGCCAATTTGGACCTGCCTCTAACATGGCAGGTTAGATTATTTTCCTGGTCCACTTTAAGTTCCCAGTCCATACGAGTCCATAGGAGTCCATATAAGTTCCATAGAATTCTTTTTAGAATGTGTTAATAGAATGTAATAATGTGTTTAAAATCTGTGTCCATCAAAAAAAGTTCCAGTGAGTTGACATTCTTTCAATATAAATGAAAATTTTTTCTTCACTGCAGTTTTACACATTTGTTTTATGTCACTGGATCTATTGTAAATACCTAATTTGTTTTTATTTTGTATAAAATTTGTATTGATGCCTTTTTGCTATACATACCATCTGGTGTGCTATCAGCTGGCGTGCTGACCACATTTTGTCATGCAGTATCTTCTCTGTCCAAAAGGTGGCAGTGTAGAATTAAGCCTATTCTAATAGTTATCACACTCTACAAGAGACTTAGAAGGAGTCTTTGAAGTATTTTCATATATTTAGATGGTTAAATAAACTTTCATGTTATTAGTGTTAGAACTGTGATGACAGAATCCTATGTTATGTATCTATGAATTACATAAAACAATATTTCCCCTGTGATCCATTCATAAAAACTAGAAACTATCTAAACAAGCCCTACTGAGACCTGATCTTAGGCCATTTAGCAGGATAAAAATAAAAAGGCACCAAATATGGCCACTCAGACACCTCAGCTGCTGCAGAACCTCAAACTCACAATTCAGCTGCAGCAGAACCTCATAATGCACACATCAGCTGCTGCAGAACATTAAAATTCACACCTCAGCCGATGGGGAACACAATGCACACCTTAACTTCTGCAGAACATCACATTACACAACAGCTGCTGCAGAAAATAAGAATACACACATAAGCAGCTGCTACAGATCCTCATAATAAACAGCTCAGCTGCTGCAGAACCTCATAATACACACCTCACCTGCTGAACAAAATACACAACTGCTGCACTACTTTTAATAGGCCACGTCCCTTTTGTCATACTACATACTAGTAATAGAAGTGCCTGAAAACTGTCTAAAACCCTTGATAAATGGTGTAGACAGTTTTTAGTGCACAGTACGCCAGAATTCTGGCACACCACTGTGAAGCTCCCGGGAAGAAGGTAAGGTAAGCATAATAATAATAATTCTTAATTTATATAGCGCACACCGATTAAGCTGCGCGCACAAAGATGTTAAATTGGTCCTGTCCCCAGGGGCTAACATAAACAACCTAACAGTAGTTTTTGGAGGTGGGAGGAAACCCATGCAACACAGAGAGAAGATACAAAACTCTTTGCAGATGTTGACCTGGCTGGGATTTGAACCAGGACCCCAGTGCTGCAAGGCAAAGTGCTACTCAATCAGCCACCACACCGCCCCCTTACTCATGCAATATTGTCTCCAGCTTAATTATGGTATCGGAGCAGCGCTGCATTCAGCTTCCGGCCGGACACGACAACCTTCCGGCCCCCATACACAATGCTGTGTATAGGGACGGATAGGCGTGCCCGGCCACGGCCGGCCAGAAGCTGAATCCAGCGCTGCTCCGGCGGCCATGTTTGTTTACATGGCGCCCGGATCGGAGTGACAGCAGCGCTGGATACGGGAGGGCACCGGGAGGTAAGTACAGCTTTATTTTTTTTAAGCAGCCCTGTCCCGCCCACTATTATCTTTTTTTCAAAAACTCGGACAACCCCTTTAAGTGATATCATCAAGTAAATGAAAGGTCGTGTCCCTAAAGAAACAAACAGAATGAGGCCGGAAGTGCTAGAAGTAAATCGGTCATGCATCAAACTGTACTCCAATTTAACCAAAAAAAGGATGCAACAATTGACCAGTATCAAAATTTATTAAATCATACAAAATACATAATGCAACAACACACAAGAAATATAAAAAAACACTAAAAAGGTGCACAAATAGGTGGCACCTTAATGGGAACAGAGGAGGGTACAGTGCAATGTCCAACATGTATGCGCCCCCTACCCTGTCAGAGTAGCCCAATGTAATGCAAATATGCCAAAAAATGAAGGTAAATGCACCAACAAATCCTTAACCACAACAACAAAAGAGTATATTCATGAATAATCAGAGTATTGTCATCATAAAAAGTACAACTGAGCAGTAAAGCATACAATACCAAGGTGGAAGCTGATGTACAAAGACATAAGATGACTTGTGTGGGGTGTACAAAGACATAAGATGACTCGTGTGGGGTGGACAAGTGGCAAATGGAAAAGCTCAGGGTAAGGGGAGGCAGACTCCATGCGTTTCATCACTAATTGTGACTTCCTCAGGGGTAAGTGAATAAAGATTAGCGTGGTTGCGCACCACTTAAGCTGTCTGTAGCACAAAGATATGGGAAAGTTTACTCCCACACATCAGATACTTTTCAGGTTTGGCTTGTGCACCTTTTGTATGAACGTAGCCTTAGTCTTTGGAAGCCAAAACTAGGAGCAAAACACAAAGTATCATGAAAGGGTTTACATTCCAGTCTTGGTTATGACCTCCAAATACTGAAGGAAAATAATACTCAGACACTGTTGTCTGTATGGGGCCTTTTTGTGAAACACAGCGTGATTCACATTTCCAAGACTTGTCACATCCAATGGAACTGAACTCATTGCATTATAGTGAAATGTGCTGCAGCTAACCCCTGAGGTGCCAGAGTGCCACTGTTTTGAACTCATATAGAGCTGAAAGATCAATTCACTTGTGCCCTGGCAGAATCCAAGTAAAAGGTCAAAATGATGCAGCAAGCTCAGTTCATATTGCTCTGGCCAGTCTTAAAAATATGGTTTTGGCTGTGTTTCCCTGACAGCGCACAGCCACATAACATCAGACTCAGCCGTCACAGCACATGCTCTCAGTTTGACATTAAATGGACGAATAAATCTACATTTATCAGTATTTGAAGTGCCATGTCCAAGTACAGCCCAGAAATAAGCAGCAACCTGCCGGAGTAAAAGGTGTTGGCTGAAATTCTTAAATGACGCCTTTAAGAGAAAATTAAAAACAATATGAAACATCTTTTTTATCCTTAAAAACTATAATCTCTGCCTCTGCAACTGCAGCAGATGTGTCTAGAGAGCAGGGAGATTCCAGCACACTGGGGGAGAAGTGCTCCTGCACACTGTAACACCACGGCAGGCTATAGCACAGAGATACCTCCCAGAGCCTTGTGGCTCATTAGCATAATTGTAAAAATTAATTTTTGAAGGAGGGAGGTCATGAATAACAACAATAAATAATAGTAACAAAGAAGATTATCACAGTCACAGTACCTGGATCTACAAGTAAGTGCACTGGTTTATCATGATGGATTTTGATTGTAGATTTCCTTAAACAGGACATTTGGAATGTGTCTTCTAGTTAATGTTAGTTCTTTTCTAAAATATGGCTTTTCATTTAATATTGTAATGATATGCAACACTTCCTCTAACAGGGATATGCACAGATACAAAAGCCAGACACTCTGTTGGTCAGTGTAGACAACAGATCTATCAGGCCAGACATGCTACTGTCCCAGTGAAATTTCTCTTTCTACTTCAGTGATCATATAATGAAGCGTAGCATAATGATATATCATATTTCATTGTTAGTCATATTACAGTAAAACTGTAGAATCCATGTACTGGGAAACATATTTTAAAATGCCACTTATATTCCTTTTCAGTGTACATATATTTGAGTAAAACAAGAACATCCATCATACAGCATACGTGATTGGGTTTTTAATGAGACAGGGATGGACAAATGGAGCATAGCAGGGTGAATTATATAAAGGTGGGAATGAATTTCTGAAAAGGGGTATTAGGTACTCCCAAGAAGAATGGTGACACGGAGAAGAGTTAAACTGCTTTATCTTAATCTGTGTGAACATGTGCCAGTTTTTTTTTGTTATAAACCCTAATTTTTGGGGAAATTATAAGATATAGATTGTGGATGATGTTATGAAGGGTGAATTTAAATGTGTTTATTTTGTTTTGGAGTTCCAGAAGCTGTCCATCCTGAATGCCCGCTACCTTTTAACCCTTAGAATAGCAATAGTTGTACATGCTGAGCTGCTCCATAACTTCTGTGGGAAATTGCTGTACTCAGAATGATATTATGGGTATTCTGCTGTATTATGGACACACATACCTGTTGCTTATTTTTTATATTAGTTTAAGTCGTGTCCACTTATTCAGTGTAGTGACGTCCCGCCCAGTTGTTGCCTGTGATTTAACACAGCACTGATAAGCAGGCAGGGAAAGAGGTTGTGGGAACACCTGTGTTTGTGATAATTGTGAATCTCAAGGTTCAGTGGATAGGAGAGAACCTATTGAAATTAAGTTTGTTATTGGTACATTTGGGCTAGTGTGGAGGAATGTTTTGAAGCATAGTTTTAAACATATCAATATTTGGTTGATTAATCGGCACATTTTCCTAGACAACATCTATATTTTAAGAATTCTATGTAGATAATTATTTTGATACTTTTTTAAGCAGTTCATGCTTTAGTTTTTATAACTGGTTTGTGCTATGTTTAAACCTTTGACTGAAACAGGCTGCCCAGTGCTATTGTCTGGTTTAACTTTCAAAGATCCAGTTCATTTTGGGGATATACGCTTAAGTTCATGCATATTCTTATTCTTATCTCCAGTGTACATCTTTATATGTATGAAAGAAGCCCACACAGCTACACACTCAGCTATCAAACATGCGTGCAAACCTTCCAGAATTGTCACAAACCAAATATAAGAGGGAAAAAAAGCAGAAGTATATTAAATATTAAACAAAAAATATTAAACAAATGATAGATGTGTGAGCTTAAGGAGGAACTTGCATTTCCTCTTACATAACATATTTAAATGTATAATGGCATTTAGTATTCAAACTGTATAGAAATGTTTAATGTTTGTTGTTGTAGAGATTGAGGTGTGCATCAAAATATTGGTTTCATTTTTGTATGAAATACCGACGGGGACTTTTCTTTTCTATAGATAAAAATATGAGCTAGATAGATGAATGAAATGATACTGTAGATAGATAAGATGAGTTCGCGCACTTTAATAAGAAGAAGTAGGCTATCAGTAATGGGTTAAAAGGGCATTATGTAACAATCTTCCGTGGTGGACTGGAAATATATTTATCTGGACGATACCTGGTTGGGCCATCCAGGGGGTTTGGGTCACTTTACATTGTTACTTCATCTGAGATGCTCTCCACTTCTGTAGAAGGAGATGCTCCGGCAATGCCACTGTAACTGTGTGATTAGAGCAATGGTACCATGCCAAGTTTGGGGCTGAGTCAGCCATGGTACAATATATCAGAGAAGAGACTGTATACTTCTTAGAAAAAAGTCGTACTGGGGCTTTGCAGACTCTAAGAGCTGGTCCTGCACTGCTCCTTGCCAGCGCTTCACACACTCAGCACTCGCCTGGTAGAGAAGGGAACATGGGGCCACATTATCACTTTTGTGCGCCTAAGTTCAGTAGTTGCGCCTAAATTCGGGCGCACTGTTTTGCCAGAATTATTCACAAGCTACAACCAACGTGATAAGTGTATTTCGGCCTCTTATAATCACTTTACTTTAACACAGTTTAGGCGAGTTAGGCGCAATGTTAGATTCGGGCACTTACATGTCATCTGCTACCAGCTCCTCTCTGCTTCTCCCACAGCCCAGTATGAAGATAACACTCACAGCAGCACCCAGGTGTGTGACACCCAGCACCCAGTGACCTCCTCAGCAGTGGCTTTCCTGAGGGGGATCCCCAGTGCTGGTCTCTGCTGCACCCCTGTAATTCTGCACATACCCCCTCAGACACTGTGCAGAATTACATGGGGACACTTGTTTTGTAGTATCTGCAAACTTCTGCAAACTTGTGCAAACTTCTCTTGCTCTTGCTGTGAGCTCAGCGTTTGCAGAATATTTAGTAAATAGAAGGTGGGAACTGTAATGAGTCTGCAGCTCCTGTCTGCAGAGTATCTAATGTATCTATTATATGTTCTAGTGTCTGCAGTGTATCTAATGATCTATATATGTTCCAGTGTCTGGCTGAGCTCTGCTGTAGAAATGAGCTCTCTGCAAAGGGTCTCAGTGCTTTCTTCTCAGATAACGCCACTTCGGGCTGGAGTGTTTTTGCGCCGTTTTTGCGCTAAATGCAAAAGTCGACACGTGATGATATCATTAGGCGCAGCAAAACATCTGGAATTGAACAATAGTGATGGAAAGGTGGGTTATTTAGCTGCGCGGCTAATTTGACGTTTTAATCGCAAAAAATGGCGCAAAAACGGGGCGCCCAAACGTAAAGGCGCAAAACAACAGAAAAAACAAGGATAAATGTGGCCCATGGTCAGCCATAGACAGGGCAGCCATATATTATTTATATACTGTATAGTATAATATCCCATATATTAGGTAAAATATATATTCGTCTGTGCCTGTGTTATAGCTATAGGAACTGGAGCAGGTTTCAGCGCAATTTTACATCAGACAGGATTTGGCATTGACTGCAACATTGAACGTCAAAGCCTTTAGAAAAAACTATAATCTCTGCCTCTGCAACTGCAGCAGATGTGTCTAGAGGCTTTGACGTTCAATGTTTGGCAGTTCAATGCCAAATCCTGTCTGATGTAAAATTGCGCTGAAACCTGCTCCAGTTCCTATAATCCTGTCTGATGTAAAATTGCGCTGAAACCTGCTCCAGTTCCTATAACTATAACACAGGCACAGGACAGGAAATATATTTACCTAATATAATGGGATATATATACTTATACAGTATATAAATAAATATATGGCTGACCTGTCTATGGCTGACCATGGGCCACATTTATCACTTGTTTTTTCTGTTGTTTTTGCGCCTTTACGTTTGGGCGCACCGTTTTTGCGCCATTTTTGCGATTAAACGTCAAATTAGCCGCGCAGCTAAAATAACCACCTTTCCATCATCTATTGTTCAATTCCAGATGTTTTGCTGCGCCTAATGATATTCATCACGTGCGACTTTTGC